>KQ995774.1:80211-102886 GCA_001598015.1 Dorcoceras hygrometricum | reverse complement strand
GAAGAAAGTTTATAATTTCTTTCAATTACTGAAATATAATCAATAAGAAAAGTTTTTATAAACCAAGGGACGAAATAAAGCATTTTTTTATATTGATTGCAGTCTTCATAAAATCTAATTACTATTTGATTAAGTTCTTTTTTGTTAAAATTTTTGAAATACCATTTTCTAAAAGATTCCCATTTAGGGTCATAAAATTCTTGATTAATACCAGCCCTAGCACGAGACCCTTTTGTAAAATCTATTTTTACTATCCATTAAACAAAATTCATTTCTGAGATAGTATCTGTTTCACAAATGTTCTGAATATTTCCATGAACAATATTATTTTTATTTATGATTACTTCATCAATAGTATTATCTTTAATAGCTTCTGTTTTATCTTCATTTCGGATTTGAGATGTGGAAGCTCTAGAAGATTGAGGTATGTCAATCATATAGTCTAGATGAGAGATATAAGTTCTGGTTGACCTAGATCTAGTCATAGGTAAATAATTTTTATTTTGGAATTGTATATGTATGGATCCTTCGTTTGATTGTATAACTTGATGTAAATCAGAATTCAAAATTGGATTCCTAGGAATAGTATTCTCAAAAGTCCAATTTTGAGGAAAATCTATTTCTTCCCATTTAATAGTTCTGCGTGTAGTTATTTTTGATTTGTTGAAATTTGTTTCTATCAGAATAGTTTCATTATTCTTTTTATCAATTCTTTTACACATTGGGTATAAGGTATAAAGAGGTTTATAATAAATACGATAACAAATACATATTACTTCTGTTCCTTCCATATAATGATATCCATGAGTTTTAATATTTAACAATAAAGCGTCTAAAATATTAACATCAGATAGAGATAAAGAAATATTAGGATAAACATCAAAATATACTGGACCATGGGCTAGACTTGATTCTAGAATACCTATTAATGATTGTTTCCAATTTAAATTTTCTACCATCACGTAGAGCAGCAATAAAACTTTCAGATAGTCCCTCTAAAGTAAGAGGTCTAAAGGCAATTTGTATAAGACCTATATGCAAGAATTTATATTCTTTTGAAAAACTTAAAATATCTTTTTTAGTTAATAAGTTAATCATCATTTCCTCGTTATGAAGAGGAATAGAAGATTCCGTTGTCTTAACAATTTGTTTGAACCCAATTTTCTCAAATGTTCCTAATTTATAAATCAATTTAGGTTCTATTTTTGGAATGGTCCATTTATTAAGTAAATCTAGATTTTCAGGAATATCATATTCTTGAGTAATACTGTTTTGAACAGTATTTTTTAAACGAAATATATTCATTTAAAAGAAAACTTTACTAGATCAAAAATTTTAACCATAACATGGCTCTGATACCATTTTAATGCCCAGGTGACAGATGACAGGAAGCGATGGAGTGTTACAAAAGGATAACATTTTACAAAATATAAGGAGTTTACCGGGACTAGTTAAGTGGATCCAAATTCAAAACAAATACCCAGAAAGCTCATAAAACGCCACAAAAGGACAATGATGGATGAGCAGAGAGGTAGTACATGAATCTGAACCCACTTAAAATTATCCCCGAACCTTATAAATCTTTTAACCATACAATCTTCCCATTTCTTGAAAGAGTTTTATAATACCATTGTCATAATATAATTAAGATTATGATCTAGTAAAGAGAGATCTTAGCCTATCATAAGGCTAATCTATCATAAGGCTTAGTATACTGATAATTAATAAATATTGTTAAATGGTAGAGAACTTACAAAGAGGAAGCAGAAAACTTCAAGCTTTTATTCCACAAAGAGGATATTATACAGAGTGAGGGAAGAGATAGGGAGAGAGAAGAGAGGGTAAGTAAGCTCATGCCCTCTATTATTATTATTATTATTATTATTATTATTATTATTATAGTTGTCGTTGTTGTCAATATATATAATGCGCTAAAATTTAATTAATAATGTAAGGAGCTCTAATAAATCGATAGATATGGGAACAAACAGAAGAAATTTAATAACACAAATGAACATGAATACATGACCTATCCAAATAAAATGAGGATGGCTAAATTAATATACAAAGTCTCAAATAAGCTAATAATTCAATTCAAACTCTTCATTAGCTCATGCATAAACTCATGACCTCATCTCCAATTTCTCCCTCTCCAATGCCTGAGCAAGGGTTTCCTGCCCTCCAGCAAGTTTGCAAACATCAATTACCACGAAAGAATCATCGGATCCGTCGGAATCATTAACGGGCTGCACGATTCCTCGGTGAAGAAGCTGCTGTTGCTGTTTGTCAGCTTTTGGTTTCTGTTGTCTGAAACCAGCTTTCTGTGAGAGTTCATTTACTGAAACCGAAATATTTTCGACTGATTTAACGACGTCGACGAGTACTGATGCAACGCAAAGTAGCTGAACTATTTCCTGGAAATGATCTTGTTGGGGTGGATAGGGTTTTTCCAGTATGAATTTCAGGTCCTCTGCGGCCGTCCTGGAAGTTTTTATGTGGTCTTCCGTCTCTGGTAATGGGTATGTCATGTTTCTTATCGCAGAGGAAAGCTGTTTGAGGGCCTGGCTGGATTCTGTGCTGATTATTCTGCATGGTCCTTGGATCTTCTTGATGAATTCTGATTTTACCTGCAATATTCGACATTTCATGAATATAGGGTGAGATTATAAAAATCACACATCTCTCCACTAGTGATTACATGTAATATAATTTTGATTAGTGTACGAAGTCGTGAGATATAGCTCGAACATGTCACAAGAATCTAAAGTTACCCACCAAATAACATAACTCATATATATATGTATGTATATACACACACAGACACACATAATTTCAACCATGGTCGTTGGAATCGTGTTACCTGAGGTTTCGAGTAAATGTATTTTTGAATAATTTTGAAGTGATGGGCACATTCTGTAGCCAAGGCCCCAGTCTTCAAGTACAGCCCCCAGGGATGGCGGAACCTGAATTGACCGTGACAAGGTTCCCACCAAGCCAAATTTGCCTGAACAATATATGGTACTACTAATCATTATTTATGGATCATCTGCTAATCGCTAACATAATCTTGTAATAAAACCTCAACATCAATTAATGTTCAATACAGATCGATCGAGTCACGTTCGGGGGCCATGGAAAATTCTCTGCTTAATTATTCGCAAGAACTCCGGCACCAGCCCCAAGTGTACGTAACTCCGATCCAATCCTGACGACTTCCACCACAATGAGCCACGAGGTGTTAGAAAATTTAAAAATATTGGATATCTTTTTCTTCTATAAGAAGAATAATTTCTTTATGTTTATTGGCAGTATATAATACTGAGTCATTGTCATGCTCTTTTGCAATATTTGCATAAGATTCTTCAGAATCATATATTACCTTATCTTTATTCTTCTGTTTTAAAAATTCTTGAAATTCTCCATATAATGGATCATCTTGTTGGATAATGGTTTGGCCTATAAGGCGTTGAGTACCAATTTTTGCCACTAATCTCTGATTTGGAGGTCTTCCTCGAGAACCTCTTCCTCTATAAGAGGAAGTGTCACCTCGTCCTCTGATCATTTCTGTAAATATTCACGAGTTAAAAAATCAGGAAGAGAATTTTCTTCTCCTTTTTTATAAACAATTTCAAAATCAAAAGGTGCTAAATTTGCCTGCCATCTTGCAAACATTTGTTTGGAAACATCATGTTTGAAATCTTTTTGGAACATATATTTGGCAGATTTACAATCAGTTTTTATAATAAATTTCTGGTTGTAAAGATCATCCTGGAATTTCAAAATACATTTAACAATTGAAAGAATTTCTTTTGCAACAGTAGAGTAATTTTTCTGAGCAGGATTCCATTTACCTGAATGAATTTAATAAGATATTCTTCCTTACTTTGTGGTTTTATCTGTTTTAAAATACCACCAAAGCCTATATCAGAGGCATCTGTCTCAATAATTTTTTCCCAATTTGGGTTTGTTAAAGTCAAACAGGGAATAAATTTTAATTTTTCTTTGATTCTTCTAACAGCTTGAGTATGCTGTTCAGTCCAAGGAATGGGGTTCTTTTTAAGCCTGTCATATAAAACAGCAGTATCTTGCGACAAATTTTTAATATAAGCAGATATATAATTTAAGCTGCCTAAAAATCTTTGTAATTGAGTTTTATCAATAATAATATCTGGAAATTTATTACTAAACTCAATACTTCTATAAATAGGAATAATTTGTCCTTTGTTTATGTTATGTCCTAAGAATTTTATGTTAGTTTGAAATAAGATCATTTTTGGTTTGGAAATTACTAAACCATTTTGTATAACCAGAGATTTAAAAATCTTCAAATGTTTAAAATGACTTTCAATATTATTAGAGAATACTAAAATGTCATCAATATAAACTAGTATAAAATCAGAATAAGGGATAAAAATATCATTCATAATTTGTTGAAATTCAGAAGGAGCATTCTTTAAACCAAAAGGCATAACATTCCATTCATAATGTCCTATGGGAACATTAAAAGCTGTTTTATATCTATCTATTTCATTTATTTGGATTTGCCAAAATCCTGATTTTAAATCAAATTTAGAAAAGATTATAGCATTTACCAATCGGTCAAGAAGATCTTTTTTATTAGGAATTGGATGCCTAATCCATTTTAAAACTCTTCCTCTCTTCCCTCACTCTGTAAAATATTCTCTTCGTGGAATAAAAGCTTGAAGTTTTCTGCTTCCTCTTTGTAAGTTCTTTTCATTTTTAACAATATTTATTTATTTATCAGTTTACTTAGCCTTATGATAGGCTAAAACCAAAAATGATTTTATTTCAAACTAACATAAAATTCTTAGGACATAACATAAACAAAGGACAAATTATTCCTATTCATAGAAGTATTGAATTTAGTAATAAATTTCCAGATATTATTATTGATAAAACTCAATTACAAAGATTTTTAGGCAGCTTAAATTATATATCTGCTTATATTAAAAATTTGTCGCAAGATACTGCTGTTTTATATGATAGGCTTAAAAAGAACCTCATTCCTTGGACTGAACAGCATACTCAAGCTGTTAGAAGAATCAAAGAAAAATTAAAATTTATTCCCTGTTTGACTTTAACAAACCCAAATTGGGAAAAAATTGTTGAGACAGATGCCTCTGATATAGGCTTTGGTGGTATTTTAAAACAGATAAAACCACAAAGTAAGGAAGAATAACTTATTAGATTTCATTCAGGTAAATGGAATCCTGCTCAGAAAAATTACTCTACTGTTGCAAAAGAAATTCTTTCTATTGTTAAATGTATTTTGAAATTCCAGGATGATCTTTATAACCAGAAATTTATTATAAAAACTGATTGTAAATCTGCCAAATATATGTTCCAAAAAGATTTCAAACATGATGTTTCCAAACAAATGTTTGCAAGATGGCAGGCAAATTTAGCACCTTTTGATTTTGAAATTGTTTATAAAAAAGGAGAAGAAAATTCTCTTCCTGATTTTTTAACTCGTGAATATTTACAGAAATGATCAGAGGACGAGGTGACACTTCCTCTTATAGAGGACGAGGTGATACTTCCTCTTATAGAGGAAGAGGTTCTCGAGGAAGACCTCCAAATCAGAGATTAGTGGCATAAATTGGTACTCAACGCCTTATAGGCCAAACCATTATCCAACAAGATGATCCATTATATGGAGAATTTCAAGAATTTTTAATACAGAAGAATAAAGATAAGGTAATATATGACTCTGAAGAATCTTATGCAAATATTGCAAAAGAGCATGACAATGACTCAGTATTATATACTGCCAATAAACATAAAGAAATTATTCTTCTTATAGAAGAAAAAGATACGCAATGGAAGAATGATCCATGAATCATTATGGATAGGTATTTATCACAGACATCATATGTACATGGGGCATATAAACCAAGAGGATATTATGAGAATCTCCTGATTTCTACAAAAATAGTAGAAATAACTCATTTCCAGAGCAATACTCAACAAACTGAAAATTTCAGTTTTTCAAAATTCATAATCAAGAAGATTATTTCTATTGAAGAATGGGGAATATCTCCACTCTCAGAAAAAGAATTCTTTTTTCCCCAAAAACAAATAAATATTAAATACAATTCTTGGGATTATATTGACAGTTTTAATAAAACTTTATTTTATGAAAATTCCAAGAGGAAACATTCTCGGTTTCTCAAAATTTGTGAAAATAATTTTCATAACCCCATACCAAATTGGTTTATTCAATGGTGGCAATTCTTTGGTCCATCATCTTCCATTTTCCCAGATGAATACAAAAATTATATGGAGGAAATGGCAGCCAGAGTTCGGTTATACTGATCACAATATCCCCTGCTTATGGAGAAAGAGTTTATCTAAATTTTGGGATAAACTACTCAGAATTGACCCTGAAACTGGAACGCCATATGGCATGGAAATACTACTTAAAATGGAGGAGACCATTTCTCAATACCAGAAAATTTCTGAAGATAAAGACAAGCAAAAAGAGACGATTAGTCCTTTCAAAATCAATCACCCAGAAATATCAAGAAATTTATACAAAAAATCAGATGATTGATCTATATGTCGAAGAAATGAAGAAAGATCTCTTCAAAAATTTTGGACATTCTGATTCGAAATCAGATCACTCAATGACTTCTGAAGATAGTCAAAATCAATTTGTAAATTGATGAATATGGAAGATGCTCAATCACCAGAAGATGAACAGCGGGAAGAAAGTCAAATTGACACGACCTTTGACAAGTTAAAGGCATCTCTTAAAAAACAAATGAATAATTAATCATTTCTACTTTTATAAAGTATTTGTCGTCTTTACTTTTATAAAGTAGTATTAGGTGGAATAGCATCTTATCTTTTAATTTTTAGTTTTGGAATCCGGGTTGATGTCCGGCTCTTCCTATATATGTATGTCTCTAGCTTTGTAAGGGGATATCAGCCTTCATACTCTCTCTTTTCCCTACTGTAAAAATATCCTCTTCTTTGTGGAATAAAAAGCTTGGAGTTTTTCTGCTCTATTTTTGTAAGTTCTTTACAAGATTTAATATATTTATTGGTTTACTAAGCCTTATGATAGGCTAAGTACTCCCTTTACTAGATCATAATCTTAACTATAATAATGACAATGATATTATAAATCTCTTGTGAAGGATGGGAAGTCGGTATGGTTAAATTTTTATAAGGTTCGGGGATAATTTTAAGTGGGTTCAGATTCATGTACTACCTCTCTGCTCATCCATCCTTGCCCCCAATTATTGAGCTTTCTGGGTATTTGTTTTGAATTTGGATCCACTTAACTAGTCCCGGTAAACTCCTTATATTTTGTAAAATGTTATGTTTTTTAACATTACATCTCTTCCTGTCTGTCACCTGGGTATGGAGATATTATCTTTTTTTAAAATTTTTCTAACTCTTTCAGCAAAGAGATGAGGGAGACCATCGATAAATTTGGCCTTCCATTGACTGTTGTTACAATCAGAAATTTCATATATCCGAGAAAGAAAAGTATCTTTATACCATCTAAAATCAGTTAATGTTTTACATTTCATGTTACTTAGAAGAGTGCGAATATTTTCACTATTATCAGTAAATCTTCCTGTAAAATGTTCAATAATAGTCATTATAAGACTATACACTACATTTTCTATTTGATTATTATTCTCAACTTTTACTGATTGGAAAATATCATTTTTCTGTTGTGCAGATAAATAGTTATCCCACCAACCTTTAAGTTGTCCGGTAAAACCAGAAACAAGCATACGGGCAATATTCTTATCAGTATTACCGGTGGTTTTACACACAGTACTATACATTAGCATTCTATGAGCAAGATTATAAATTTGTTTCTGTCAAGCCATCAGCATTCCATTCATATATGCTCTTACCATTGTAACTATTAGAGATTATATATTCTTGTTCTTCATTAAGAACATCTAGAGGAGTAGGTCGAGTGTAATATATCTATTCTGAGTTGGTTTATCAGCCCATTTAATTTTCTGAATTTGGTCAATGTCAACTAATTCATGTTGTTCATCATGGAAGAACAATATTGATAATCATAATTTCTTTAAGATAATTGTTAACACCTATAGAGTTATTGTTAAAATAATAATCAAATAATAATAATTGTAAAACCACCAATAGTATTAATAGTTACATGTTAAAGTTGGTGGACCATATGAAGCTTGAGAAAAGTGCACACTCATCGTAAAAAAGTAATAATGGTAACAATAATATTAATTATTATTGAACAAATAACTATAAAAAGAAAAACAATATTCATATTCATCATGATCATGAGCAATATAATCTAAAGACACGTATATGTAGTGGGATCGAATACATTGTAGTGGCCAGTAAAGTGACTTTAACACAATGATTGCCTCTCCAACACAATGATCTGGTTAAACTTTGCATTTCTTTGTATCAAAGTTATTTCAATTTCTTTGTTGCAACACTAATGGCTTATGCTGCGCTTGTGTCCCTTTTGCCTATCACAGATCAGTTTCTCGATTTGAATCTGTGCTTCTTCCCTTTCACAAGTGAAAAAATCGAGTCTTTCCGGGAAACTATTGGTTCTTTATTGGCATTTCTTGATAAGTGCCCACCAATTTGCAGCCAAGAAATCCATGATTTGATAACAGAAATCAGAAATGTATGTTATGAAGCAGAAGATGTCCTTGAGTCTCTCATAGCAACTCACTTTCTGCGAAAAGATGGAAGCAGAAGGTGTCGACAATTGAAGAGATTTCGTGAGATCAGCTTCGAACAAATAGCAGAAAAACTTGAAATGATTGAGGCAGAGGCTAAGAAGATTCGGATAGATGAAGGGAGTTTCGTTCATGAGCAGAGAATTTCTGCCCTTTCCGGTCCCCCGAGGACAGCTTTGAGAGGCAATAACTCTAACTTGGCGGCGCTGGACAATGATATGAAGATGAAACTAATGGAACAGCTTGTATCAGGATGTTCCAAAATCAACGTTGTCCCGATTGTTGGCATGGGCGGGATTGGTAAGACGACTCTTGCGAGAATCTTGTTTGATACTAAGCTGATCAAGGAGTCTTTTGATATTTGCGGTTGGGTTACAGTAACTCAAACATATCGAGCCCAGGAAGTTGTTTTAGGCATTCTAAAAGACCTTGGGGTGCCTTTGGATAGAAAAAAGGGTGCCGAACTACAACTATATCAAACTTTATGTGGCAGAAAATATATGATTGTGTTAGATGATGTTTGGGATACACAAGCCTTGGATTACATAAAGAGGTTGTTTCCAGAAAACGGAAATGGTAGTCGAATCATACTGACTACTAGGCACTCGAAAGTGGCTGCATACGCCAACTCTTTCGGCACTTATCATGAGATGCAGCTTTTAGACGAGGATTCGAGTTGGAGTCTCCTATGTCAAGAGGTGTTTCCACAACAGAATTGCCCACCTGACTTAGTCGAAATCGGAAAGGAGATCGCGAGACAATGCCATGGTCTTCCTCTGGCAATATCCGCCATAGGGGGGCATCTTAAAAAGGAGAAGCACACAAAAGAATACTGGGAGTTTGTTTCAGGAAATGTGAGTTTAGTCTTAAAGAGTGATAATGATCCAGCCTTGGAGATATTAACGCTGAGTTATAACTACCTGCCCCATCATCTGAAAGCATGCTTCCTTTATTTCGGAGTTTTTAAAGAAGATTGTTCTGTAGAAGTATTTCGCATTGTGAATTTATGGGTTGCCGAGGGATTTGTAAAGCCAAGTACATCAAATAGGATAGAGCAGGTTGCAGAAGAGTACTTGAGCGATATCATCGAAAGAAATCTTGTTTTCGTGCGTAAGTATGATTCCTTTGGGAAACCTAAGAGATGTGGCATCCATGATCTATTTAGAGACATATGCATTAGGGAGGCTAGCAAAGAAAATCTTTTTCTTGCCACGCATAGATATGCAGACCAGCACTTTGATTTTAAAGAGAAAAACTGTCTACGACGTTTGATTACAGGCGATGAAACTCCTTCAATGGACAGAACTCCTTCAATGGACGGTAAGTTAACCGTTCGTTACTATTATAAAGATTATCATGTTTCAGATTATCCGAACTCTTCAGATGTTGATATCGAGTATGATGGTGATATATCAAGTTATCTCGAGTATGATGGCGATAAATCAACAACTGATCTACCTCCAGCAAACAAGCTCGAGGATCCATGCACTTTACTGCGGGCGATGTTAGCAACACGTTCTTTGATATGCTATGATGATTGTGATGCACCAAACATCAAACTAGCTTCAGGATTGCTCAAGGTATTGAACATTGCAAGTGTGCGGTCAACAAAGTTTCCACTGGTAATTTTAGAATTCGTCAACCTAAAGTACCTTCATCTAGGAAATATTGGGAGAATCCCATCTTCGATATCGAGTCTCAGGAATCTACAAACACTTATTATCCGGGTTATGCGAATAAAATCCATGCCATCTGAGATTTGGGAGATGAAACAACTGAGGCATATCCTTGTGGGCGGTTTTCATCTTCTTAATATTCCTGATGTTCGAGGCAAAGGAGAGAATTACACATACGTTCTTGAAAGCGTCCGGACACTTTCGGAGGTAGTAGATTTCACATGTGAGCCAGAGGTCGTCGCGAGGATCCGAAATGTTAAAGAGCTGAAACTCTTGTACAGCAAGGATGCTACTGGCTGGTCATTTGGATCATTGAACAATCTTGTTCGTTTGCGTGAACTCGAGTCATTACGCCTGGACTTTTGGCCACATGAGTACAACTTGGGGAGCCTTGCCTTCCCATCTTCGCTAAAGAAACTAGTGTTACTAGGCTGTCGGATTCCTTGGAAGCAAATGACCATTGTTGGTGTCTTGCCTGAACTTGAAGTACTCAAACTACGTCTTAGATCCAACAAAGGCAAAATCTGGGAGACGAATGATGGCGAATTCACGAAACTGAAGTTCTTGTTGATTGAACAATCAACTCTAGTGGAATGGAAAACTGAGAGAGATCATTTCCCGAGTCTCCAACACCTTATCCTTCGGCATTGCTACTTGATGGAGGCAATCCCATATGAAATTAGAGATATTCCGACACTCGAAAAAATCGAGGTAATTGAATGTTCGGAAGCAGCAGAGGCTTCAGCAAAGGAAGTGATCGAGGAAGGCAGTGACATTAAGCTTATAATTTCCAAGAACACAAAAACAAAAGAATATGTTCCTACTGATCGTTATATATTTGACTTGATTGGTGTAAGTCTCTGTGAGTCGATAAAGAAATCATGTTGTGTCATCCTTTGAAGTTCTTGTTATGTGCATTCTCAGTTTCACGATGGAAAATAACCTTTTTGGTTAGACATTTCCTTGGGTTTTGATACATTAAGTTTTAAAATTTTGGTCTTAAATCGCTATATTTTATTTTCTTTGATATATATTTTGACGTGGTTTTAAAATTTTGACGTAGTACTTGAAAATTCTGACCCATTTAATGCCAAGTTAATAATTAAACCAAAATAGTTGAAATTGAAAATTAGAGTACGAATGGCAAGTTAGTGTACACAAAAAAAGATTCACATTTTTATTTCAAGATAATTATATCTTATGATTTGTTAATATTTTCTGCACCTATGGGTAGTGAAATTCTGCCAATTTACTCGAGTTTTACTTTGTCGTTGCATTAACTAGGGATTTACATTTAAAGGTATCTAAAGTAATACTATTCATATTAGAATGCCTTTAATCATGTTAAAAGTATATATCAGACCCGGTGCTCTTAATCCAATATTAAACACACAATTATCGTTAAAATGTGAAAGTTTAAAAGTGGGTTAAAACTTTTCTTTTGGCCTGATACAAATAGCGAGTAAAATTATTCGAAACTCAAAATATAGATACTAGCACTTTAAAAAACTATTTACAAACACATGCAGAGCTTGTTGGCGCAGCGAACGGATCCGGATCACGCTCCCGGGCAGCAGCGGAAGTTATTTTTTTTTGAAAAATCGTGCCCAGGAACGCTCATACACGAATAGCACAAAAGCTAAACATACAAAGGATGTGTAAAATATACATTCGGTGACTAGGCGTCCGGCTTCAACCAGTCCGCTAGGGAGGTGGCCCTTCAACGGTTTAATCTCTATGTGAACTCCAAATGTGGTCCACGATCGGAATCTCAATTTCTTCACCAGTGTGCACTACAAAGCTAGTGAAGATTTCGCGAAAGGAATCTCCGCATCAAGACGACCGGATGAATTCCGGCAACAATGGCGGTGGTGTCAACGGTGGGCGACGACGGCGGGGGCGGGACGACGAGAGGAGGGGTGAGAGTGAGGGGAAGGGAAGCTTATGAGAGTTGTCAATGCAACTTGGTACCAATGAATGGCTCCCCTGAAACTCTTATTTATAGATATTTCATGGGCTGGCTATCAGAACAGGAGTGCATGTGAGAGAATGGGAGTTACCCGACCGCTCGATCACACGCGGTACCAGACACAACACGAAACAGAAATGGCTGTAGTGCATGTGAGAGAATGGGAGCTACCCAGCCGCTCAATCACACGAAGCACTAGAACAAAGATGGAACACGGGGCCATAGAGCATGTGAGAGAATGGGAGCTACCCGGCCGCTCAATCACACGCACCATGATAACAACAGGTTAGCTCAACAACACAGCTAGCAAAGGATAACAATGGATATAGGCTCAACTCACTGAACAACATGCAGATAACAAGGGAGGAGCTCAACTTATGAAACAGCATGCAGGTACAAAGAAGGAGCTCAACAACATGACATGCGTGCATGCAGAAACAACAGCTTGCCAATGCCAATAAATACATACGAGCATATTATAAAACACATGTAGAGCATCACGACAACAAGAACAGCATGCAGATAACAACCAGCTTAGGCTACAGTAGGTAATACGCAAAACAGATCAAGAGACAACATGCAGTATACACACAGCTCAGGCCTCAACACAGAACACAAAGGGCTGCTGTACAACACGCATAAATATATTCTCATGCCTATCTCAATGTTGTAAATACAAGATCAGATTCGTACCTGCTCAAATCTTACCAAGCTACCTCACAAAGCCATGGCAGAACAAAGCACACACACAAGCTCAGCGCAGAACAGCTCGCATACGCTCCTCCACTGCCACTTCAGGAGAAACCAGAGTGCTAACAGCTCGTAGAGATCAACAATGGATCTTAAAGCACTCAGCAACCTAAAACAGCCAACACAAACGAAAGACTAGCCCATCACTCAACGAGAACCAGCTCGGAGCAGAACCTGAAACCCGACCGCGAGCTAACAAACCCTAGGTTACAACATCTAGCTCGGGTCTACTCTAAAACTAAGGAAACTAGTCTTAAAGAGAAGCCAAGAACAAGGAACAATACTTATAGTTCACGGTTACCAGCCCGGGTGAACAACGCAGCTGGGAGAAGCAAGGACAGCACACACTCTACCACTTCATGTTTCCTCCTCCGACCACAATATCGATAGGGAACTAACGGGTTTGGAAAAGGGTTTCCAACGGTACCTCTCTTGACCAAAACTGGTCAGCCAAACTCCGGCAATCGGAAAAAATGAAGGTACGAGTGAACAGTAACAACAAGGGCTTCGTGAGAGGTATCTTCTCGAATACACCAAAGGTGTTAAAATATCTGAGGTCTAAAAATAACTAAGTCTGCAGTCAACGGCTGCTATTTATACTACTAACTCCAGAACTGATATACAGTTCCAGTAACCAGCTCGGAGCTCCGCTGCTCCAGCTTAGGCGTACAAGCATACCAGATCACGCGTCAACACAGATCAGATCACGGCCAACAGCCCGTGGAACACCCAGCTTAGCTCCACAAGACCAGATCTCGCTTCTGCACAGGGATTATGTACCACCTCTACCCAGATCACAGAACAACCAGCTCACGAACAACACAGGTCAGTTCTCACGTACATAGACCACAGCAGATCGTGCTCTCACGGCAGCACAGGCTCTTAGCAGATCACACCTTCATAGCTCAGGCCAGATTACGCACTTCGAATAGCTCAGAGCATCAGCTCAGCTGTTGGCCTCTAGATCAGGACACACTACCTAGACCCGCACGTACCTCAACAACTCAGCTCACACAGCTAAGCTCCGACCTCAAAGCTGAGACCAGCTTGGACACAGCTCAGGACGCTTCCACTAACAGTTTGAGCCTAATATGGTCCACAAGAAACATCTTTCGCTTCCACACGTCAAACCAGCTCGCGCAACATACCAACTTACCTCTAAGCTGGACCTTACCAGCTTACCTCCAATCTAGAACTCTAATCTGCTCCAACACCCAAGAGCATCACGGACACTCTAACAGCTCTCGCCAGTGCTAAATCAAGCTGAAACCCGACACAGCTTACACCATCAGTTTACTACGAAACGTAAGATCAGATTGCATCCTCTACAGGTAGCTCTCTAAGCTGGATAATCTCGGTAGATTAACCCTTTAATTTAAACACGATTAAACTACTAATTACCTTGGTTAATCACATCCATCATAGCCTATGTGCCACGGGGTCACTCTATCTAAGTCTATGTATGCATAGACTGATGAGAAAATAGAGAGTATGACACGTGTGTCATATGCCTCGACAATAGGTAGTATTATGTATGGTATGATCTCGACCAAAGTTTTGTTATGTTTTCAACCAGACGTTATCACACTACGAGATGAATTATTGACATATGATATAGTTGCTCTCTTCATTTCCGCACCATTGCCTGAGTTATTCTAGATTTCTTATCTACGAATGCGAATAATTTTATTATACTCGTTTCAACCCAGATAGTTAGTAGCGATCCATTCTCCAACGTTTATAACTTTTTATTTCATTAAATGGAACCCCAAAACTTATGATTATTTCGTCAAGAAAATGAGGGTCGTTATAGTTGGATGTCGCATATGCTCTGAGTGTCACGAGCCGCTACCAAGCTAACCTAGTCAAATGCATTGGAAGGCAATGAAAGATATTTTTGTACTTAAGAATGACTAAGAATATGTTCATAGTCTACGGGGGCGGTGAACTGAAATTGGAAGGCTACACTGATTCTAGCTTCCAATGCGATGTCGATGAACCAAATTTAACATTTGGATTTATATTCATGCTCAATAGTGGTGTTGTCACTTGAAAGAGTTCCAAGCAATACACCATCGCGTATTCAACCACTGAGGCTGAGTACATCGCCGCATTAGCTGCTGCAAAAGAGGCAATTTTGATGAGGAATTTCATCCAAGAGTTGGGCATGATTCCTGAAGGAGTTTGTCCAGTCCCGGTGTACTGGGCATGATTCCTGAAGGAGTTTGTCCAGTCCCGGTGTACTGCGACAACACAGGTGCCATTGTTCAAGAAAATGAACCTAAGTCTCACCAAAGATCCAAACACATACCGAGTAAAATACCACATAATCTGGGATATTGTGGCTAGAGGTTACATAGCAGTCGAGAGAGTCGCCTCTGCAGGAAAATTTGCTAACCCACTTACAAAGCCCTTGACAGAACCATTGTTTGAAAAACATCACGAAGCAATGGGACTGTGTCTCATGAACAGTTGGCTATAGATCAAGTGGGAGATTGTAAGAGTAGGTGCCCAACTAGCCAACTTGTGGCATGTGAGTTTTCGTTGACTCTATGTAAAACGATCTTCATTTATGAAATTTGCATTTTATGGCATTCTTTATCTTCATTATTATGATTACAAGCTTGTTGGTAAAATCTTGGTTGGTTGAGCGCTCAAGAATCGTGTCGCGAATTATTCTGGGAGCGCGAAGTTGGATATTTTGAGTTTTAGTGGAGCGACGTCGTTCTGGGAGAAACCAGATTTGAGGGTGAAATCTGGTAGTACTGGATAGATCGGTGCGGTTCGTGAGTATTGGCCGAGGCAAGATCTGAATGAGTGTTCGGATCTGGGTCGTGATGCGACGCCGTTTAGCGATACCCATTTATAAACTAGCTGGATTGTTGTACGATGTCTTTTAGAAGAACCAGCTAAGATGTGAGATCTGGATGTGTGAGAGCTGGTTGGTTGCGGGAGCTGGATGGTGGTGCGACACCGTTTTGAGAAACCAAACCTGGGTGCGAGCTGGTCGCTCGAAGCGTACTCATGTGCGACGTCATTTTGTAGTAGCGCGCTGGTATAGCGTATAGTCCAGATCTGGGTTGGTATCAGTTGTGAGCTCTGTGTAGTCGGTGGTTACTGTTCACCAGATTTGGGGAAACTTAAGTTGTATATATGGAGGATTTATGGTCTCGCAATTATTTTCCCAACACTTAGAAGATATTCCTCTCTAGAGTTCGATACTCCAGTTTGTCTTAGAACCCTTCTGTTCACCGTGGTTGATTTCTTCCGATTCCCGACGGTAGACGACGTAGCTTGGAGCAAGATTGGTAGCGTTGAGTTCCCCTTGTTAAGACGCTTCCATTACTACACTTTTGAAGGCTTTGGTTAGCTGGAAGAAGAACGCGAAGAAGATACAGTGCGTTATCTGTTCGCGTTCCAGTCGATTGGTTCTTCTGTTCAGGTAGTGCTTTGAGTAAGTACTAGATCCTACCTTATGCTTCGTTTAGAGCTAGTTATTGTGTTAGAAGGGTAGGATAGAGCTGAGTTGAGCTGGTGGCTCCCAGTTCGTGTTTCTGTGTGTAATGTCCCTGAGCTGGTTGTTGTTGTTTGGCCAAGCAGGTGGCAGATTTGAGTTGCTCAGGACTTCGCGTTCCAGTCGATTGGTTCTTCTGTTCAGGTAGTGCTTTGAGTAAGTACTAGATCCTACCTTATGCTTCGTTTAGAGCTAGTTATTGTGTTAGAAGGGTAGGATAGAGCTGAGTTGAGCTGGTGGCTCCCAGTTCGTGTTTCTGTGTGTAATGTCCCTGAGCTGGTTGTTGTTGTTTGGCCAAGCAGGTGGCAGATTTGAGTTGCTCAGGACTCCTTGTTGTGGTAATTGTTGCACAGAAACTGAAGGTACGGATTTGAGCTAGTATTATAGCTTTGGGATGAGCATGGGTATATACGTATGCTTGCTGGTGTGTCGTGCAGTGTATGCTATCGTGTTGTTATTGTTTACCTCTGTTCTGGGTTGGTTGTTGCACGTTGTTGTAATTGCATACACGCATCTTTCCTGTTGAGCTCATATATATTAGCCTTTTGTTGTTGTTATGCTAACCCGTATGTACCAGAAGCTGTTGTTGAGGACGAGCGGCGATACCGTGCTCCTCATCTCCCTGTTGGTTCAGTTGTTATCCGCTATGAGACGAGTGTATAGATACCACGCTCTCATGAGCTTTGGCAACAGCAGGTTGAGTGATCTGTTTATGCTCTGGTACTGTGTGTTGAGACGAGTGGATAGCTACCCCGCTCTCACATGCTTCGTGGCCACTATCCTTTGTTTGATCTGTTGACAGCTGTTGAGCTGGTTCTTGAGCTCCTTTGGCTTTCTGATTCGTTTGTAGCCTGTTTCCATTGCATCCTGCTGTACTCATGCATAGCATGTGCATTTATATCTGTTGCTTTCTATTAGCTGTTTGTATTGCTCTCAGTACCGGGGTTTGACCCCATGTCCCTCTGGGGCTGGTTGTTTGGTTATCTTTGTGTTGTTCAGGTTACCAAGGTTTCTCAGCTGGTCGAGGAGATGACTCAACTGGTGGTGTACCGAGAGGTGGATAGAGTGTCCCAGTTATGTATATTATATACATATGCAATAGAGTCGATGCCGGGAAATGTCCCGTGTTAATGTTCTATTGTTGATTTGAGTTTTGTTGTTTGTGAGACACTCGATGCTTGTTGTTTGGTTATTCAATTGTTGTAAAACCAATATTTTGAGTATCAATGTATTTTTAAATTATTTTTTCTAAATCAGGCCAAAGCGAAAAATTTTAGCCACTTTTAAATGCTTCCGTAGTTGTTAATTGCGTGGTTAATCTCTGTATTGTGCATCAGGCCTGAAAAAACTCCTACGCTCCCCTTCTTCCTTGTTCAAGAAGGACTTCACAATAAGATTTTATTACAGCAACTCCTGCTCTAACCCAATCCAACGGCCCATAAGCTGTGAGAACTCCTAGCACTTCTACGACAGAAAACAGACGCACAACATGTTCTGCAAATACAATGTTTTTCTATAAGTTGTTTCAGCTTTACACATGCTCTAAACACTCTGTTTTTTTTATTTACAATGAATATGCGAAACTACAGAGTGGTTACAACTCAGAAAAATTATTTGATGCTTTTGAGAGCAACGTTATAACGAAGATGACGATGAACAGTAAACTTTTGTGCATGATATAAGTTCGTGTAGCGTAACAATGCTAGCGACAATATATGTATTAGTGATGTTTCGCATAAAATTTGTAACAGCGTAGCTTCTGTTCTTTATATAGATCTCCAGCTCCATCGATCTCTGAATGATTTTCTCTACTGGATAGTTGATCTTCTTTCCATACTTGAAAGGCTTGCCTTTCTTCATACCAGAATCATAGGAATTTTCCCGTTAGGTGCATAAATAGCGTTCGGTAATTTAGCCAGTGATTTATCACTTGATCGATCTGATTTGATTTGATATTTTCACGTCTAAGCTGATCGTTGTATGCTCTGAGTTGTTCGCTGTATGCGCGATCGGAAAGCTTGTGAGCTCTGAGCTGTTATGTGAAAATCCATAAACTGATCTTGCGATCTACTCCAAAAACCGTCTGAGTTGTTATCTGCTAAACTGAAATTTTTCCAGGTCTGATCTTATACTCAATATAAAGCTGATCTGGAAAAGTTCCTCTGAGTTGTTCTGTAAACTGATAATATAAATACTGACCTGAGAACTGCCTCATCACGCTCTGATCTGAAAGCTTATATTCTCAAAACTGAAAGATGTTCTTGAGCTCTGAGCTGTTCTCTATGTTGTCTTTGCTCTAATATGTTTTCTGTGCTGTCTTCGCTCTAAGTTGTTCTCTACACGACTTCGGTCCAAGCTGTTCTCTGCCCTACTTCGCTCTAAGCTGTTCTCTACACGACTCACTCTAAGCTGTTCTTTCCCATAGTCTACTGTAAACTGTTCTCTATACGATGCTTCGATCTGAATCTTCTCTAAGCTAATTCCTTCACTAAAGCTCTAATCTGAATACAAAGCTCCAATCCTATCTGTTCAATGTCACTCTAATCTGTTCGGCTTGCTCTGAACTTAACTACGACATTGTAAACTGATCTGCTTGTCCTGAGCAGAAATATGATGCTCTAAGCTGATAGCGATGCTCTAAACTGATCTGCTTGTTCTGAGCTGAATAGCAAAGCTCTAAGCTGATCTGTGTAATTCTGAGCTGATTGACTTGTCATAAGCTGTATTGCGTCGTTCTGAGCTAATCAGCTTTCTCTAGTCTATTCTGTTCAGCTCTACATCATACTGCTATAATCTGGTCTGTTCGGGTTCTTGTATTTGTTATCATCAAAACTTAAATTTTGCTCCTAACATGTATTATTTTAGTTGAGGCATGTTGATTTTGAGTAGCTAAAATGTTTGTTACACCCCCATATGCCTCCACGACACCAAGTTACAACACCACCGCCACCACCCCTGAGTTCCACCGAGCAGGTCTTGGCGGGACTTGCTCAGATTCTGAGGCAGAATGCAGGATCATCACAAACAGGAAGGACAAAGCTGTCGTATGAGAAGTTCCAAAGTTTGAGCCTCTTGAGTTCACGGGCTCCACGGACCCATTTGTTGCTGAAGACTGGGTCAGATCTTTTAGACTCTCTTCTGATATATGGGACTGGCGGATGCGTCCAGAGTTAGTTGTGCTATCTTCCAGCTGAAGGAGGGTGCTGCTGTTTGGTGGGAAGTGTTGGCGCAGTGTTGGATCCGGATCCCGTTTCCCGGGGGCGCAGCGGAAGTTTTAAAATGCCCCGAAAAACGTTCAATACATCAAAATACAATCATAAAACCATGCATAGAAGGTTAAATGAAAGTCACCTTGCTGGCGTCTAGGCGCCTGGCTCCAACCAAATTCACAGGGAATCTGGCTCTTCACGGTAGGCGACGGTAGATCGTCTAATCAGGTCCATGACCGGAAACACGAATCCTTCATCAGCCTACACGAGAAGGACTGACGAATTTGACACGAACGGAATCTCCTCAGCACGACGATCGGAGCAAGTCCGATAGCAATGGGCGGCGGCGCGTGGCCGGCGACGGGCGGCGCGTGAGGCGGCGGCCGAGGGAGAAGGGAAGAGGAGATGGGGCGGCGGCTGCTATGTAGGCTAGGGTGTGTGTCAAGTATTGTTTGTGTAGCCCTAGGTCTAGCATAAGTAGACCAATGATGGGCTTTCACTAGCCCAATGGGCCTGGGGCGGGCCCAGGTCCATATGAACATTCGTTTCAACCGTACCACCGTGGCTTCATCACAATTCCGATCGACGATCAGATCGGACCGATCAAATCAGTTTCCAAAACTGGAGGGTAGTTCGATAGATCATCAGGTCACTATCCATCTGCATGCTCAGAACATCACATTCCCTACCAATGAAACATGGTACTTCACATCGCAGATGCTAGTCTCAAGCTCGGGCGGCCTTATCCTCATTTTGACGGCCCAATCGACTAGGAACATGTTCAGAATACACAGTGACTATTAGATGTGTTTCATGATAGCCATCACATCCACTATCATATCTCACATACACTATGGTGCATTCTAGGTCTTTATCCAACACAATTGTTAACATTATAACATAATGAAAATAAAGAATGCCATAAAGAAATGCGTATTTCATAAATAAAGATCGTTATACACAAGAGTCAATAAAACCCACATGCCACAAGTTGGCTAGTTGGGCATCTACTCTAACAATCTCCCACTTGCCCTATAGCCAACTATTCATCAGACGCAGTCCCATTGTTTCGTGATGTTTTTCAAACAACGGTCCTGGCAAGGGCTTCGTAAGTGGATCAGCAATGTTGTCTGCAGAGGCGAATCTCTCAACTGCTATGTCACCTCTAGCCACAATATCCCGGATTATGTGGTATTTCCTCAGTATATGTCTGGATCTTTGGTGAGACCTAGGCTCCTTTGCTTGCGCAACGGCACCCGTGTTGTCGCAGTACACCGGGACTGGACCAACTCCATCAGGGATTATGCCCAACTCTTGGACGAAATTCATTATCCAAACCGCCTCCTTAGCAGCAGCTGATGCTGCGATGTACTCAGCTTCAGTGGTTGAATCCGCGATGGTGTCTTGCTTGAAACTCTTCCAAGAGACAGCACCACCATTGAGCATGAATACAAATCCAGAGGTTGACTTCGAATCTGTTGGGATTGGTCCGGATCCGCACCCCGGCAGGCAGCGGAAGAACAAAAATGACCGGGATGCGATCAATACGAGTAATCAAAACAGATCTACGTATCAACATACATAGGGTGTTTCAACGAGTTACCTGTCTGGCACTTGTGCCTGGCTCCAACCGGTGTTTCAAGAACCCGGCGCTTCTCGGTTGATTGCGGTAGATTCGTCAATCCGGTCCACGACCAGACTCGAGGCTCCTTCGTCAGACTGCACTAGAAGTCCTGACGAGATCAGCACGATCGGATTCTCCACGTCGAACTGGCCGGAACGAAATTCCGGCGACGATCGGCGGCGGGCGGCGGCGGCGCACGGCGGGCGGCGGCGGCGGCGCTTGGAGAGGAGAAGTGGGCGGCGGTGATTAGGGTTAGGTCTAGGGTTTTGTGATTAATGATTGTCACTTAATTAAGTCTCTTAAGTCTAGACATATATAGACTTAAATTTGGACTTGGGCCGGTCCAACGGGCCCGAGTCCAAATGACGATACCTCCTCCTATGCTCAACACATTGAGCTCAGTTTCCATGCAGGAATCGTGAATTCAGTACTTGTGTGACCCTCAATGGTTCAGGGATACAGCTAGCCGTGGGCCCACAACCATTGTGACTGCGAAATCACAATTTCGGACTTGTCCATCGGATCATGGTAAAGCGCCTAGCAACATCGCCCCATGATCCCCTAGGTATCACTGATAGTGCCTGCAAGAACCAGTCGGTCGTGGTTAGCGTACAGTACGGTCATTTCAACACATATATCCCGATCAGATCAACGACCATTGGTAAATCGAGAGTCGCTAGAGATCCGATAACTATGCATGCATCTTGGAGATTAAATAGTGACATCGCGAGTGTTACTAGCTAAACTCATTTACCTAAAACACATCCAGTACTCTGGCCAGAGATTTATACACTATTATCTCCTCAGATAGCATAGGATATCCACGCATGAAAGCGAGCGGTGAATCCTCGACAACGAAGCATCGACTCCTACATGCATCGGGACCTCACCCAATCCCGCCACCTAATGACCCCAAGTGAGTCGGTAAATGGGTCAAAGTGAGGCATCTATCATGTAGAGTCTCAATGACGTTTCGAGTAGTGAGGACTAATCAGTACAACCAAGACCTCGGACTTATCCACTCGACAAATGGTAACCACTTGGAAAGTCCGAAGGAGGGTAGTTCGATAGATCACCAGGTCACTATCTATCTGCATGCTCAGAACATCACAATGCTCCCTACCAATGAAACATGGTACTTCGCATCGCAGATACTAGTCTCGAACTCGGGCGGCCTTATCCTCATTTTGACGGCCCAATCGACTAGGAA
>KQ995774.1:29784-59871 GCA_001598015.1 Dorcoceras hygrometricum | reverse complement strand
CAGTTTAGCCCCCAAACTTTAGGGAAATTGCAATTTGACCCCTGTTGAATTTTAGGAAGTCGCACTCCCTAAATTCCTCTTCCTATGCTCAACATATTGAGATTAGTTTCCATGCGGGAATCGTTAATCCAGTACTTGTGTGACCCTCAATGGTTCAGGGATACAGCTAGCCGTGGGCCCACAACCATTGCGACTCCGAAATCACAATTTCGGACTGACCCATCGGATCATGGTAAAACGCCTAACAACATCGCCCCATGATCCCCTAGGTATCACTGATAGTGCCTGCAAGAACCAGTCGGTCGTGGTTAGCGTACAGTACGGTCCTTTCAACACATATATCCCGATCAGATCAACGACCATTGGTAAATCGAGAGTCGCAAGAGATCCGATAACTATGCATACATCTTGGAGATCAAATAGTGACATCACGAGTGTTACTAGGCAAACCCATTTACCTAAAACACATCCAGTACTCTGGCCAGAGATTTATACACTATTATCTCCTCAGATAGCATAGGATATCCACGCATGAAAGCGAGCGGTGAATCCTCGACAACGAAGCATCGACTCCTACATGCATCGGGACCTCACCCAATCCCGCCACCTAATGACCCCAAGTGAGTCGGAAAACGGGTCAAAGTGAGGCACCTATCATGTAGAGTCTCAATGACGTTTCGAGTAGTGAGGACTAATCAGTACAACCAAGACCTCGGACTTATCCACTCGACAAATGGTAACCACTTGGAAAGTCCGAACGAGGGTAGTTCGATAGATCACCAGGTCACTATCCATATGCATTCTCAGAACATCAAAATGTTCCCTAGCAATGAAACATGGTACTTCACATCGCAGATGCTAGTCTCAAGCTCGGGCGGCCTTATCCTCATTTTGACGGTCCAATCGACTAGGAACGAGTTCAGAATACACAGTGATTATTAGATGTGTTTTATGATAGCCATCATATCCACTATCACATCTAACATACACTATGGTGCATTCTAGGTCTTTATTCAACATAATTGTTAACATTATAACATAATGAAAATAAAGAATGCCATAAAGAAATGCGTATTTCATAAATAAAGATCGTTATACACAAGAGTCAATAAAACCCACACGCCACAAGTTGGCTAGTTGGGCATCTACTCTAACACGAAGGAGCAAAAAACATTGTTGACATGGAGACTCTGGACTGGGTCGGATCCAAGAAGCTCTTCTACGACAAGTATTTCACCCCTGACGTGCAAGCTAAACTGAAGCGGGAGTTCACGAACCTCCAACATGGAGACATGACGGTTGCTGAATACGTCAAGAAGTTTGACAGAGGCTGCCGCTTCTCGCCCCTTATTGTCAATGACCCTGCAAAGAAATTTCAGCATTTCTTAGATGGCTTGAGCCCCACTATCCACAGAGACGTGTTGATAGCGGATCCTACAGACTATGCCACCACATTGAAGAGAGCCTTCAGTTCGGAGAAGATGTTGAAGGATATACGAGTAGAGGCACAGAGGAAGAGACCATTTTAGCCCCAACCCCACTAGCAACTGTAGGCCAAGACGCCGTTTCTGGGCCATCGAGGAAGCAAGGCAAAGGTTAGTATAAATTCATCTAAGGAGCTACATATTTTTGCATGTTGGTAATGCTCATACGTATCAGGGACATCTAGACCAACGGCGAAGCCCGCTGCATCTGGGAGACGATAAAATCAGCAGGCTCCAAAGCCTGGGATCCCAGTGGAGAAACTCACTTGCCAAACCTACGGATGCCAGCTGTAAGGCCCAGAATCATTAAGAAGAGGATTTGTCGAGTAATTTCGACATTCAAGAATTTGATGAAGCGTGATTATGAGCTCAGATATCTTCTGGAAGTGTTGAGTGATTCATGAACTGAAGATCGTTAAATCACGCGAAGTGTAAGAACCAGACGTAGTAGCCAGACGAAGCGATTTGATAAAATCAGCAGCCGGTTACTGTAGCTCGCGACTGGTGGAGTTTTGAAATTCTGTTGAAACGTTATTGGTGATTTCAGCTGAACACGAAATCGCGAATAGAGGGACCAATAAGAGAACACCACGTGTTAATTACTGTTACGCACGAGAAATCAGCAGCAAGAGTTTGTAAGCATCTGCTGGTTGAGGATATTGTATCTGCTGGTTGAGGATGACGTAGGTAAGACGTCGTCATTTTAATATCTAACGCAATACCAGTCGAGGGGAAATTCGTTCCAGCTGAAAGAATACGACAGCGTTTTAACTTACGACTATGAGTCTTGAAACGATGTCGTTTAGCAACCAGACGAGAGATTGGAAATCAGTCGAGAGATTTTGGTATCTGCTGGTTATCCAGTCGAGGGAAAGATGCGACATCGTTTTGATTATAAACAGGAAGTATTGATACGATGCCGTTTTGATTATGTATGATGCACGAAACACAGAAGAGCGTTGTCTATAAATAAGCATGGCTTTGAAATGCTGAGAACATCTTGATCTCAGTTACCAACCTTTGATCGTGCAATACTCTTCAGAAACAAGGAACAGAGTGTAAGAACGTTTATTGAAGCAGTTAAGAACAGAGAAACAAAGGTATAATCTGACAGAAGAGTCAGGAACTAGATTACTCAAGAATGATTGTTCTTGAGTATTCCGCTGAAACCACATACATATATGATTATTGTTCTTGATTTAGAACTTGAGTTATGTGTGTGTCGATCCATCACAGGTAGTGGATCTTTTATATTTGCATGAGTTTGCATAGAGAATTGAATTGATTCTAATGCCCAGGACTGAGTTGGCCTGATTTTCGAAGCCGGAGAAGGTTTCATAGATGAATATTCATGTCAAGATCGGATACGAATCTTGATGGCGTTGAACCGATATAGACTCAATTCGGAGATTGAAGAGGAGAACTAGAATCATTTCATGTCATTGCATTTATTTACAGTTATTACACTGATATGCATCTATTTGTTCTTATGCGTACCTGCTGATTATATTGAGATGATTCTCACCGGAGTTTATCCGGCTGTTGTTTTGTTTTGTATGTGTGCATGACAACAGGAAGAAAGAACTAGTAGGGAGCAACTACGGGTAGCGAGAGAGACTACCTAGACACTAGACTAGCAGCAAGAAGATGAAACACCAGCTGATAGTTTAGAGGAACAGTCGACTGGTCTTAAGTTGTTTACGTCTGGCTTTGGATATAAGATGTAAACATGTACTAGTTAACTTAGCTTGTAACCGCTGTAAACTTTGATGTATTGGTATAAATGAATCAAGTTTGCACTACCGTTGAACTTATTATGCGTCTGCTGAATTTAGTACGCTTCTGCTGATATAAATTATTATTTTTTTTCGTTATGTATAAACCAGATTAGATTGATAACTCGTTCAGTTTACATTAATAACCTACTGATTAAGATTAGAAGATTAATTGTGAGAAGAGAGTCTCACAACAGGTGGTATCAGAGCGAGGTTACTACTTAAGTGAGATTTTTGAACTAGATGAGTGGGGTAGATCGAGTTCTTCCTATAATGAATTGCATGCTTGTGTGGTATATGTCTTACTGCTTTTGAATTGATATCACATGAGTCTTGTGAATAAATGGTAAGAATATACCGACGAATTATGAGAAGTACATGCGTTGAAAGTGCTTAATCGCATGTATTGAGTGAAGTAAGAATTAGCACTCGATCTCTTGAGCAGCAGTACATTGATGAGGGACTGAGATTGATTTCTTATTGTTTGATAAGAAATGATAGACCCGTCTGTTTGATTCTTAGATATGCCTCCTCGAAGAATTACGAATCGACAGACAGAACAGGGCAGTACATCTACTGAGGTTTTGAATGCAGCTGCTACTCCAATGGAAACGTTATTGAAAAGATTTCAGTCGTTTAAACCACCAACGTTGATAGGAACAGAAAGTGCTATTGATTGCAAAAACTGGTTAGAAGATATAGAGCAGTTATTCGAAGCACTCGAGTACACAGATGAACGTCGGGTGAAATTGATTATACACCAGCTGCATGGTGTTGGGAAAAGCTGGTGGGTAGCAACAAAGAAAGCGCTTGAAAATCAGGGTACTGGGATTACATGGGCAGTATTCCGAACAGCTTTCTATCAAAGGTTCTTCCCAGTCTCTTATAGGAAAGATAAAGGAGCGGAATTTGCGAACTTGCGACAAGGGCAGTTGAATATAGAGGATTACGTTGCCAAGTTCACTAGTTTGCTAAAATTTGTGCCATACGTTGCTATGAATGATGAAGCACAAGCGGATCAATTCATCAATGGATTGAATCCAGATGTCTTTACTTTGGTAAATACTGGAAGACCCAATACTTTTGCTGATGCGTTGAATCGAGCAAAAGGAGCTGAAGCTGGATTGCTAAGGCAGCGAAGGGCACAATTTGTGCCAGCAGCAGCCAAAGCAGCAGAGAATCCTCAGATTCCACCACCTCCTCGCTTTGATGCTGGAAGCAACATCAGCGGGAAAAAGAAAAATTTCTTTAAGGGAAAGGGAAACAATTCAAACGATCTGGAACCAGTAGTTCTTCCAGCTCGAACGAATTTAAACCAATGCAAGTGGGATCACAAGCTGGCGAGTATTGTAACAAATGTGGAGGAAGACATGCCACAGAAGAATGCAGAGGAGTATCTGGCCTCTGCCGTATTTGTAACCAGTCGGGACATTTTGCGAGAATATGTCCTCAGCATAATTCTGGGAATTTCCAGAATTCAGCAGCAACAAGAACAATTCCAGCACCCGACAGGTCTTCTATACAATCTTATTACCAAAACCCGCAACAAAACAGACAAGGAGGAAGCCAGACAGTGAGCCAACCTCCAAAGCAACAAGCAAAAGTGTTTGCATTGACTGAAGAGCAAGCACAGGCAGCCCCAGATGATGTTATTTCAGGTAACTGCTACTTGTGCAACTTTCCAGCGTATGTCTTAATTGATACTGGTGCCTCACATACCTTCATTTCCGAGCATTTTGTAATATCACATAAGTTATCTGCTAAACCTTTAACTGAAATAGTATCGGTTTCTTCACCTCTGGGGAAGTCGACTGGTCTTAAGTTGTTTACGTCTGGCTTTGGATATAAGATGTAAACATGTACTAGTTAACTTAGCTTGTAACCGCTGTAAACTTTGATGTATTGGTATAAATGAATCAAGTTTGCACTACCGTTGAACTTATTATGCGTCTGCTGAATTTAGTACGCTTCTGCTGATATAAATTATTTTTTTTTTCGTTATGTATAAACCAGATTAGATTGATAACTCGTTCAGTTTACATTAATAACCTACTGATTAAGATTAGAAGATTAATTGTGAGAAGAGAGTCTCACACCAGCATTCTGGGAAGTGCTTAATGGGAGCTGGATTGTTTCAAGTGTAAACAGCCGGGACACCTATCTTACCAGTGACCACTTTTGAAGCAGCCTACCGCAGAGAGAGTCTACATGATGCAGGCAGGGGAGAGGCTGACCCAGACACAACTCTGATCACAGGTAACCTTACGTTTTACACCTCGAATTTTTGAGAAAGTGAGAAGTAGACCTGTTATATTCCATGAATATGGTTATACGTGGTTTGTGAATAGTAATATTGTTTGTGCACGCGTAATATCTATCGTAGGTAAAGCAGTTGTATAGGAGTAGTCACCAGAGGTTTATTCGATTCAGGTGCGACACACTCTTTTATTTCGGAGAATCTTGTGTGACATATGGGTATTGCTCAGGAGATCTATGTCAGACCGCGAGTTGTGTTGAGCTCCTAACATATTTTGACCATCCTAAGCTGAGTTGACCCCTGAGATCTGAGTTGACCATCCTAAGTTGAGCTGAGTTGACCCCCGAGATTTGAGTTGACCATCCTAAGCTGAGCTTAGGTGACCCCCACAAGCTGAGTTGACCATCGTGAGTTGAATTGTCCCCCAAAAGCTAAAGTGACCACCGCGAGATGAAGTGACCACCACGAGATGAAGTGACCACCGTAAGTTGTAGTGGGTGCTGAAAGCTGTAGTGGGCATCGTAAGCTTTAGTGGGCACCGTAAGCTGTAGTGGACATCATAAGCTTTAGTGGCATCGTAAGCTGTAGTGGGCACCGTAAGCTGAAATGAGCACAGTAAGCTGAGTTGACCATCGTGACCTAGTTGACCGTCGTAAGCTGGGTAGAGAACCCTAAGTTGTTCTGGGTTGCGAGCTGATCTCCGTACCCTAAATTGATCGAGTGCTCTGAGCTGTTTTCAGTGTGCGGTTTGATCCGAAGCCAAAGAGCTGATCCGGGTGGACGAGCTGATTTGCGTACTCTAAACTGATCGATTGCTCTGAGCTGTTTTTATTGCACGATCTAGATCGAAGATCCGAGCTGATCTGGGTAGAAGTGATGACCTGAGTAGTGCGAGCTAGAGGGGAATGTAAGCTGGGCTATTTAGGTGTGAGCTGAACTGTGCGGTACACACTTTTAGGTGTGAGCTGAACCGTGTGGTACACACTGTTTACGTTACCATAAGCTGAATCCTGATATCTGAGCTTCCCAGCGCGAGCTGATCTACGAATTCAGATCGGGTTTTGAGTACACACTTTTCAGGTTACCTTAAGATTTTTTTGCATTCTACAGTTTTTAAGAAACTTTGAGGAAAAGAAAAATCTTATTCTTGAGGCATGAAGTTTATATTGAGGCATAAGGTATGGGAAAATAATTTTTGAGGCTAAATGTCGAAATGAAAAATGTTTTGAATGATGGGACTTGGCTGTGGTAGCAGGTACCAAGAACTCCACAATGAATTCTTTTATTTGCACTTTACAGTCCCTAGTTTCAAATTTCTTCCTATAAAATTGCTTGGTATACTTCCATTTATACTGAGATGGCTTCTCTGTTGACGGATTATCCGAACTTCCCCATGGATTATCCGAACTTCCCATTCGGATATGTAGTGGACATCATAAGCTGTAGTGTCATCGTAAGCTGTACTGGGCATCGTAAGCTGAAATGAGCACTGTAAGCTGAGTTGATCATCGTGAACTAGTTGACCGTCGTAAGCTGAGTAGAGAACCCTAAGTTGTTCTGGGTTGCGAGCTGATCTGCGTACCCTAAATTGATCGAGTGCTCTGAGCTGTTTTCAGTGCGCGGTTTGATCCGAAGCCAAAGAGCTGATCCGGGTGGACGATCTGATCTGCGTACTCTAAACTGATCGAGTTCTCTGAGCTGTTTTTAGTGCACGATCTAGATCGAACCGAGCTGATCTGGGTAGACGTGATGATCTGAGTAGTGCGAGCTAGAGGGGAATGTAAGCTGGGCTATTTAGGTGTGAGCTGAACTGTGTGGTACACACTGTTTAGGTGTGAGCTGAACCATGTGGTACACACTGTTTACGTTACCATAAGCTAAATCCAGCTATCTGAGCTTCTCAGCGTGAGCTGATCTACGAATTCAAATCGGGTTTTGAATACACACTTTTCAGGTTACCTTAAGATTTTTTTGCATTCTACAGTTTTTAAGAAACTTTGAGGAAAAGAAAAATCGTATTCTTGAGGCATAAAGTTTATATTGAGGCATAAGGTATGGGAAAATAATTTTTGAGGCTAAATTTCGAATGAAAAATGTTTTGAATGATGGGACTTGACTGTGGTGGCAGGTACCAAGAACTCCACAATGAATTCTTTTATTGGCACTTTACAGTTCCTAGTTTCAAATTTCTTCCTATAAAATTGCTTGTCTACTTCCATTTATACTGAGATGGCTTCTCTTTTGACGGATTATCCGAACTTCCCCATGGATTATCTGAACTTCCCATTCACAGGAAAGAAAGAAAAGACCTTAATCCTACTGAAGCTGCTAACATTGACTGAGTAAAGACTGAATCCTACTGAAGCTGCTAACATTCTGAGCAGATATTGACCTGATATTTGTACAAATCGGCTTGGAACATACCTTTCTTTCGTGCTCACACGGCCATTTTCTCTGCCAATCTCAAATTCAAATCTTTGCTTACCCGTGGGCAATGCATCAACACTCTATGGAAAATTATGCACAATTGGCTAGATTATCTTTTCGTTTTGCTATTTGTTTTCCGAGTAATGATAATGATAATGACCTCTACAGAGAGATGAAACACACATCGGGACTCTTTTTCCTGCTTCTTCAAACAATGAAATGAAACTTAAAACGTCTAAGACTGCAACGCGACAAGGGATAATTGGTGGCCGACAAAGTAATCGAGAAAAAATGTGGTCACTTATTTTGAATCAGGTCAAAATAGTTTGAATCATTTAGATTCGATAATCAAACGTTGAAAGAAAATACACGAGGAATGCCGAACAAGGGCTGTGATAAAAAAAATCCTATGTATCATGCTTGAGAAAACTCCTGGAAGTAAGAATCCAGTTGATATGCTCACAAAGACTATGATCATTGACAAACTAAAGTCGTGCTCTACTTCAATTGGATTATGATATAAATGAGGTATATGAGCTATTGTATTGATGGCGTGAAGACACGATTAATATCAAGTCTTCAAGGGAACTTGTTGGCCGACACATTATTGACGGTAGATATATATTATGCAAATGAATGTTGACAGAATTAACTATACACGCTTTCCTATTTTTGAGTGAGTTTGAGAAATTATTCTCGGTTATACTCGGATTGGATAGTGAAAAATTGAATGTTGTTGTATACGCTTGATATAAAGTTTCTCCCAATAAAAGATTAGCAGTAGCTACGTGGATGTAGCTTATTTTTTGGTGAACCGCGTAAATTCGTTGTGTTGTTGTTAATTATTTTTATTCCGTAATCTGTCATTTTATTCGTCATAATCATCATCGTACCAGTGCAATACCACAACAATAACATGGCCAGTTTATAGCGGTTCTCAAATCCCAAGTTTGGGAAGAGACTTGAAGATGTTGCGGAACAGTTGGGAGGTATGTAAAAAAATTTCCTTTCATTGACACATGATGTTTGATGTCTTGATACATATGCCTGAATAAATGCAACAATTTTATACATGCACTGCAGTTGACAGATCAAGCTTGAAGAGGAAATGCGGGGACTTTGGTATAAAAGACATGAAAATGATTCTCCTTCTCCGTCAAGCAAACAAGTTCAAGATCATAAATTGGTCCAATCAAACGTGCCTAAACCCTCTGTTCGAAGCACTCAGGAAGTTCCAAAACATGTTAAAATAGAAATATGGTGGTGGTAAAGGCTAAGTTTGAAGATGATATCATAATGTTTAAATTGAGCCATTCATCGGAGATGGAGTGCTTGTCAAGGAAGCTGGTTACAGACTGAATTTTGAAGATTGAAGCTTTAAATTGAAGTATCTGGATGAAGATGAAGATAAAGATGGAGATAACTTGATTTTATTAACATGTGATGACGACTTGCAGTTATATGTGGAGAACATGAGATCACTAGGAACTAATATATACAAGTCTTTGTTCATTCAGTTTCTAAGTTATAGTTTCATTTCGCCTTTAATCCATTTCTATTATATAATTATACATCTTGATTCCACCTTGCTAGGTTGCAACACTTACCGGTTTCTGCAACTTTGTTTTAAATTTCTAAGTATTTTATGTTATCGGGTTTTATTAAAGCTTTCAAGTTTATATTACAAAAAAAAATCTGCGTTTATATTACTAGAAAAAGAAAATAGTTTGAGGGTATTGTATTCCATCCACATACCATACGAGATAAATCCTTTACCTAAAAGCATGACACATAAAAATATTCAAATGTTTGTTTGATCAAGTCTAAAGAGACCTACCAAAAGGATTTCATTTAATGATTTGAGTCAAGAACTCTATGCTAGACATACAACCAAAAGGGATATAATATCCATGAACCACGTAGTCGAGCATCGAATACTTGATTATTTAGCAAAGGAATGTGTTGACATTCACACATAATGTTCAAGGCTTTGTGTTCTATTTGATGTTTCAATTCTGTGTTTTATGTTCCACTTACGTAAAGCCTCTACGAGTTTGGTTTTCAACAACTTGTGCGAAAAATTTTAATAGGGGACGTTGCTATGTAAACTCATTGCATTAGTTGTTTGTGTCACGAATCTGATATTACCAACTAAGGCCCTAGCTACTACTGAGGAAAAATCTCAGGAGACTGCATAACAACTTAAGAATGATGAAATGCCTTATTTGTCAATACATTTGGAAATTAATGAGAAGAACTCAAACTCCCTCTTTTTCAAATAACTCATAAATCAGAACATACCAGTACTGATTTAACTTGTTTCGATCATTTTGCAGTTGATTGCACCAAGCCGAAGAATTATGACAAGAAGTCATCATATCGAAAGGCATGGCAAGAACGACAAGAGGTCATTCTAAAAGAAGCATGGTCAAAAAGTTCTCGTTGTGGAGGAGAACAAGAGCAAGTGGGCTGACTCAGATTCAGATGAGTGCACCTCCAGCAGCTCAACATGAAACTGAGAAGGAGCGAAAACGAATTAAACTTTACGTTTGCCCAATAAATATTTCGGCATTATTTCCCCGTAAATAGGATATCTTGAAAAAATAAAATAATAAAATAACAAATATAACCCTCAAAAAGTCAATTAAAATAAACCAACACCAACAAGATGTAAATACAACATAATCCAAAAATGCATAGAGTCGTCAAGGCTTGTAATAATATAATACTATCCAGAATAACTCCAAATACAACATACAACTATAGAGGGAATTCCCCCTTAAATGTTTTAGACACCGTAATATATAAATATCTTGGAACTCAATGTCACAACTCACAATGAACTGAAAGCATAAACTTGAGCTTACAACTCAAAGTGGTCTGGTTCCTCTCGATGCTTCCTCATGAGCAGCCGAAGATGAACCACCTGTATATCCTGTCATATCCATACATACGATAGCCCCTATGGAAGAGAGAACGGGTTAGAACCCCGGTACGAGATATCAAGAAACCGCAAATGTATAACATAGAAATGTAGTGATGTCATATATGATGCAATGCATGACTGGTTTAAGATATCGAGATATCAGGATTCAAAGATCGATATCAACAAATTACATCAGCTTGAGCTGGCCCATGCCTCATGGATCGTGCCTAGGGTTATGGCTCCATACTCGATGCCAGTAACTATCTAAATAATACCAACTAGAGTTGTCCAAAAACCTCATAGTGGATCTGAACCGAAGTATCAACAGGTATCAAAAATAGATATGCCCAAAATGATGTGCATTAGTGATATTTACACTTCGGATTGATTCAAATTGCAGTCAAACCTTTGGTTCATATTGGAGTTAATACTCCAATCTACTTAGCTTTAGAGACAAAAGACTCGAACGATACCAAATATCTCTCTTATCTATGATTCAAACAAATATTTGTTATGACCCACTTTACTTCAACTGCTCTCACAATGTTTCAGTAAATCTTACTGACCCAATGATTCTAGATTCACTGATATTGGATGTTCATATCCAAGGAGATGAATTTCATCCCTGCAAAAACTTTGCTATAATATACAGAGTTTATTTCAGACTCTTATCATCTCAACTTAACCCAAAATATAATAGACTCCCTTCTTCGAAGGAAGAAACTGTTCTATTACAAATAGATGCTGAAAAACCTACAGTTTTTACTCCAAAACGTTTAAAATGGAATGAAATTACTATTCCTAAGTAATTTATAATAAACAACCCTCAAATGCATAGAAACATTGAGAGTAGAGAAATCTCTCAAATCATAGAGGAAGATGATGGTAAAATTACAATCAAATTTAATAATCCTATAAAACCTTACACTACACACACATTATCACGATCTCAATCTTCAAGACATTCATTTTCTGGATTTTCAAGAAATACCACAAAATACGACTTTGTCACCCCAATCCCAAAGCCACGGTCAGGACCTTCTTCCCCTCAAAACTATTCTCCTCCAAACTCCTCTTCCATCTCCAGTATGATGATGATAACAACTGGTAATGAATTTCACCCAGATTTCGAATATTTGAACGAGGAACTCAAAAACAAATTTCATAATGAAAAAAGAAATTGTGTGATGAAATAAATCAAGACATTAAACAAAGTATTCATATCGAGTGGGTTAACAAAATGAAAACTATCAAATCAAACATTCCTTTTTACAGCTTTCTTACCGTTTTCCTATCCAAAGAAGGTTTTAATGATTTTCAAAATACATCTGTCGTATAAGTAAATAGTAGTCTCCATAAAAAAGACTCTTCTCAACAATGACCTCCATCTCTGTTGTTCATCCTCCATTACAAACTATAAAATTCCAAATTGCGAAAAGAGAAGTTATCGCTGATCCTTTCAAACGTGGCAGGAGTGATAAAGAACCTGTCACTTCAGAAGACATTAAAAAATTTTCCAACAAAATAATTATCCCAATCAAATATTTAAGACCATAGCTACCAAGTAGATCAAATTTCTAATAATATCACACAAACTCATACTAATAAAAACTCCACAATCGTTGAAGCATCTAAACCTTTCTTCCAAACAAAATTAATATCTTTGTATAAAGAGATCAGCTTCCAAAATAACACCAATAACATTCTCACTAAAATATCGGCAAAACTCTCAGAACTTTGAACTTCTGGAAGCAAAATAAATTGTGTAGAAACTAATCATGATATTAGTGATGAGGAAATAACAAACCCAAGCACTAACGACTCTACAGATGATTCTTCAGAAGATATCAATATTATAGAACATCCCTTCGAAGATAATCACGAAAACATTAACAAAATTTTCAATAGAAGACGACGATTTAATAATAATAATACACGAAATAACTATCAAAGACATACCCCAGCCGATATTGGATACGAAGAAAGACATCAATTCTCAAAAATTAAATATGATGGAACATCAATTACAGAATGGAACATAGATGGAAAATTAGAATACGAAATTCTTAATACCTTACAAGAAATGGGCATAGCAAGATTTGCCTACAAAGTCCAATGCCAAAGTGAAGAAACTACGACAACCCTTATTGATTAGGGTTTTACTGGCCAATTAAAATATTGGTGGGATAATGCTTTATCTCTAGAATCAAAAGTAAATATCCTTAATCGCACTATCCAGGTTGAAGATAATGAAGAAAATTAAAGAAAAAAATGATTCATGTAATTAGAATTTCCAGATTTCATGGGAAATCTGAAAGAAGAATATAATTAATCAAAAATAGTCTTAACAAATCTCAAATGTCCAATATTATCAGATTATAGATGGTACAAAGATGTTTTTCTCACTCATGTTTTGAGAAGAGAGGATTGTAACATGTCTTCTGGAAAAAAAGATTTATCATGGGATTACCTAAACTTTTTGCCGAACGAATCCTTCAAAAACTAAGGAGTGAAATCGGAAGTGAGAATACTCCTTTCGAGATATGGTCACCTTTGGTCAAAATTTTGCTTTTATCAAAAAAGAAGGCATGTCCCTGTGTTCTGAGCTAAAACTCCAAGCCAAATATAGGTCTGATCGAACAAATACTAGGAAAGAATTAGGATGTTTCTGCCAAATGTTGAACTAATGAAAAAATAGAACCTCCTTCTATAACCAAAAGAAAACGTAGCAAAACTTTCAGACCCTATTACAAACTTCAAAATAATAACTACAGACCTAAGAGATCTAGAAAAACCAAATACAACAAAAAAAAACACTTCAGAAACCATTAAAATCTGGAACTGCAACAGGCCAGGCCACACAGCTAATAATTGTCTCAAGAGGAAAAACAAAAACTCCAAAGAAAAAATAAGTAATCTTATAGATGATATTACTACTGACTCAAGTACTCAACAAAAGATGAAACCAAAACAGATAATGAGATTCCTTCAAATGGTATCTGTCATTTGTGTGTCAATTCTAAAGATAAAAAAGAAGATATCCTCGACTTAGTTCAATAAATTCCTGATCATGAGATCCAAAAAGAATACCTTAACAAACTAAAAGATCATATCATTGAGGAAGAAAGTTCAAAAAAGATTTCAATGAAAGAACATTTTTGTTTAGGAAAATTATTTGATAAATACCTATACAAAGTATTCTAAAACAAATAACCACAAAAGACCTTCAAGAAGAAATTAAGGTACTCAAAAAATAAATTAACCAACTTCAAAAAGATCTTTCTCTTTAAAAGAAAAAGACATAGAATTAGAAACAAAATTACTACTTCTTAATCATGCTAATTCAGAAGGAATAAATATTGAAATTTTCCTGAAGATAATAATAATAATAATTTCATTAATTCTATTAAAAAATAGAATTTCAAAATTGGTATGTTAATATTAATCTGGTCATAAATGAATTTAAAATTACTTTAATAGCTTTAGTCGACTTCGGAGCTGATCATAATGTTTTAAGAGAAGGGTCCATACCATCAAAATATTATGAGAAAACAACTGAACAATTATATACTACTAATTCAAAACCTTTGGATGTTAGATCAAATTATCTAAATTACACATCTGCAACAATGGTTACTATTTCAGAAACGTTTTCACATTAGTATGAGGTATTTCACAAGATATGATCCTTGGAACCCCATTTCTCACTCAAATTTACCCTTTCCAAGTCAATAACAAAGGTGTTTTTACAAAAATTCATGGTAGACATATTATTTTCTCCTTTATAACGCCTGTTAAATAAAAAGAAATTTTCCTATTACAAAACTCTTCGATTTTCAAACAAATCAACATGATTAATAATAAAAACAGCATATTAACTTCTTAAAAGAAGAGATTCCATACATAAAATTGAAGAACAGTTAACCCTACCTCATATTAAACAACGAATCAATGAGCCAAAAAAAAAAAATCCCCCAAGAAATCTGTAGCGATATTCCAAACGCTTTTTGGGATAGAAAGAGTCAACTAGTCTCTCACCCTTACAAAAAGATTTCAATGAAATGACATACCAACAATAGCAAGACCTATCCAAATGAATCAAAAATTCTTACAACATTGTCGAAATGAAATCCAATATCTATTATACAAAAAACTCATAAGACTGTCCAAATCCCCATGGAGTTGTTATGCTTTTTACGTAGTTAAACAAGCAGAATTAGAAAGAGGTGTCCCAAGGTTAGTCATAAATTAGAAACCTTTAAATAAAGTTTTACAGTGGATTTGATATTCAATTCCTAACAAAAGAGATTTATTACCATATTACATTCAGCCAAAATATTTTCAAAATTTGATTTAAAATCGGGACTTTGGCAAATACAAATTGCTGAATCTGACAGATACAAAATAGCTTTTACGGTCCCTTTTGATGATTACGAGTGAAACGTAATGCTTTTTGGCCTCAAAAATGCACCTTCTGTGTTTCAAAGAATTATGAATGATATTTTTAATACTCAAATTATTTCAGTATCGTATACATAGATGATATCCTAATTTTCTCGGAAAATATTGACCAGCACTTTAAACAACTACACCAATTTCTCACCATTATTAAGCAAAACGGATTAGTACTCTACCAAAATAAAATGAAATTATTCCAAATGTCTTGTTAGATTTTAGGACATGACATAACCAAGGGATTAATAAAACCAATTCATGGAGTCATTACATTTGCTGAAAAATCCACAGATCAAATTAAAGACAAGACCCAACTTCAAAGATTTTTAGGTTGTCTCAATTACATTGCTGAATTTTTCCCTAACCTTAGACAAATCTGTCAACCACTCTACAAAAGACTACAAAAAAATCCTCCTCCATGGTCCTAGATTCATACCAGTATCGTAAAAGAGATAAAAGATAGGGTCCAAACATTTCCTTGCTTAGGATTACCAAATCCCACAACATTCATGATAGTAGAGACTGATGCCCCCAACATAGGTTATGGAGGCATCCTCAAACAAAGATTAGATACCCAAGAACAATTAGTTAGATTTCATTCTGGTCTCTGACTCGGGCCTCAATAGAATTATTCTACTATCAAAAAAGAAATTTTCACTATTTTTTGTGTATTTCTAAATTTCAAAATGACCTTTTTAACAAAAAAATTTTATTACGGGTTGATTGCAAATCAGCTAAGGAAGTCATTTTTTAAAAATGTTCAAAATATTTTCAAAAAAATATTTGCATGATTGCAAGCCACCTTTTCTGTTTTTATTTCCAAATTGAATTCATACGAGGAGAAGATAATTCTCTCTAAGACTTCCTGACAAGAGAATTTTAACAAAGAAAATAAAATATTTTTCCAGATATATCTGTCAAAGTAAAAACATCAAACCCCAAAAGATCATGATATGCCTCAAACCTCCAAACATTGATACAATTACAGTCAAATACTCCTCAAAAAACATCCTCTCAAAGACCTATTTTTCCACCACTTACTTCAAACTTCAACCGCTACAATCCCCTTCAAAATCTTCTCGAATTACCATACAAATTAGTTTTAGCATCTCCCTCCTCTCTAACACCCACTCAAGCTTCTTTTCAATTTCTCAATCTCATGATGAATACAAACACATATCATAAAGCTTGGACAAAAGACCTCGGCTTTGCCCCCTTTTCGGTTTGACAAACACAATCTCATGCCTTTCGGTTTGACTAATGCCCCTGCAGTTTTCATGGATTTGATGAACCGAGTCTTCAAAGAATTTATAGATCGGTTCTTGATTGTGTTCATCGATGATATCTTGGTCTATTCGAAGACCCTGAGGCAGCATAAAGATCATTTAAAGGATAGTTCGCCGAACTCTTCAAGACTCCCAACTATATGCTAAATTCTCCAAATGCGAGTTTTGGATGGATAGAGTGGTTTTTCTGGGTCATGTCATCTCGTCTCAGGGATATCTATTGATCCCAGTAAAGTGGAAGATGTTGTGAACTGGGAGCGTCCCAATAATGTTTCGGAGATTCGTAGCTTTTTGGGATTGGCTGGCTATTACCGACGCTTTATCGAGGGATTTTCTAGTATAGCGAAGCCTATAAAGTTGTTGACCCAGAAGGACAGAAGATTTGTTTGCTCAGAGGAGTGCGAGAACTGTTTCCAGCTGCTGAAAGAGAAGCTAACCATCGTGCCAGTGTTAGCGTTGCCTTCAGGTTCGAGAGGTTTTGTGGTCTCTTCTGACGCGTCTCTTAGTGAACTGGGTTGTGTGTTGATGCAGAATGATCGATTCATTGCTTATGCGTCCCAACAACTGAAGCCTCATGAGACTCGATACCCGGTTCATGATTTGTAGTTGGCGGCCATTGTTTTTGCCTTGAAGATTTGGCGCCACTATCTTTACGGCAAGAAGTTTGTGGTGTACACAGAGCACAAGAGTCTTCAACACCTCTTTTTTTCACAGTCTGATTTGAACATGAGGCAGCACAGGTGGATGGAATTGCTTAAGGACTTTGACTGCGAGATACAATATCAACATGGGAGGGTGAATGTTGTTGTCGATGTCCTTAGCAGGAAATCCCAAGTGTCGATGCTTGCATCTCTTGTTATCTCAAAAGTCCATGAGCATTTGGGGACTACTGGTTGGCGATTCTACCCAGGCGACAATTACTTCGTGGTTTCCTCTTTTCAGGTCGAACCACAGATTGTGTCAGACATCAGAGCAGCCCAGAGAACTGACCCATATATCCACGAGTTGAAGTTGAAGGCACAAGCGGGTCAGTTGGAGGATTATTTCGTTGCTTCTGATGGGTGTTTGAGATTTTCGGGTAGGTTAGTGGTACCTAACCTTATCGACATGAGGGAGATGATCTTGAGGGAAGCTCATTGTAGTCGCCGCAGTGTCCACCCTGGTGTGAGAAATATGTATCACTCTTTGAAACTGCACTATTGGTGGGCAGATATGAAGAACAATGTTGTTTATTTTGTGGCTCGTTTTCTAAATTGCCAATAGTTCAAGGCGGAGAGGATGAGAAATGGTGATATGTTGCAGTGTTTAGAGGTGCCCCAATGGAATTGGGAGCACGTAGCGATGGATTTCGTGACACATTTGTCTCGTTCTACCCAAGGATGTGATGTTGTTTGGGTGGTGATTGATCGACTTTTTAAATCAGCCCACTTCCCCTACGACATGACGTGTTCCTTGAAGAAAATTGTGAGGTTGTACATCGATTTTGTAGTTCGTCTCCATGGAGTGCCGGTGTCGATAGTTTCAGACATGGATCCAAGGTTTACCTCTAGATTTGGGAAGAGTTTTCAAACGAATCTAGGTTCTGGATTGACTATGAGTACGGCATATCACCCTTAAACTGATGGCCAATCCGAGAGAACTATTCAGACCTTGGAGGATATGTGTCGTAGTTGGCAGGATTCCTTGTCGTTGGTGGAGTTTTCGTACAACATCTACCAGGCAACTATTTGGATGGCACCATTTGAAGCGTTGTATGGCAAGAAGTGCATATCGCCAAGCTGTTGGGAAGAAGTGGGGGAGAAACAGCTATCTTCGCCTGAATTTGTGCAGCAGATGAGAGATCAAGTCGATCTAATCCGCCAGCGTATGAAAGCAGCTCAAGATCGCCAAACTAGCTATGCAAAACGAAGGCGTAGGCCTTTAGAATTTCAGGTTGGTGATCGATTTTTCTTGAAGGTGTCTCCTTTCAAAAGTGTTATGAGGTTTAGACTCAAGGGAAAGCTAGCGCCTCGTTGTGTTGTACTTATGAAATTGTTGAGAGGATAGGCCCCTTAGCTTACCATTTCTACTGCCGTCTGAGCTGTCCTCACTGCATGATGTTTTTCAAGTGTCTATGCTTAGAAAGTATGAGTCGGATCCTTCTCATGTGCTGCAAGCTGACGAGGTAAAGCTGGATTGAACGCTGAGCTACGTTGAGTATCCCTTGCAGATTTTGGACAGAAATGAGAAGCAACTCAGGAACAAAACCATCCATTTGCTCATGGTCCAGTGGAGCAAGCATGGGAGAGAGAAGCTACGTGGGAGTTGGAGGAGAAGATGCAGCGAGAATGGCCTCATTTGTTTAAGCATGCATCATATTAACTATAGTAGCTAGATTGCTTGTTGTTGCTTGTTGAGTTATCTTGAACTCTTGGTTAGTAGATGTCTGTGAGTTTTAAGTTTGCGCATGGTTCTGAATAGTGTATGCTTCAGTTTTGGTTTTCTGCTGTGCTGGTATTCGATCAGTTTTGGGTATTTAGATGAGTTCTGGAGTTTATTGCCCGATGTAGAGGACAAAATCCGTTTTCTAGTGTTGGAGAAATATGAGGTCTGGATGATTAGTGGATTAATTGAGATAATTAATCGGGTTTAAGCGTAGACCATATCAGGCGCGAGCTTATCTGGGCGGATCAGCTCTGACCTGAACTGCTTCGTTAAGCGTGGAGCAAGTCTTCCAGTCGTAAGTTGTTTTGGAGATAACAGCATAGTAGCGAACAACTTGGGGATTTTGCTGTAGGAGCATAAGCTGTTAGGTGCTGGAGTGTAAGCTGATCTGTGAGGAACGGTTCTGAGCTAAACTGCATAGTTGGGTGTTGTGCTGGTTTTTGTCGCGAACTGTTTCTGGGGAAAACAGCTTAGGAGTGAGCAGCTCCAGGAGGCACTATATAGAATAGCGGATGCGAACTGGAATCTTAACTGGATTCAGCTTAGGGATGTTATGGGTGCCCTGAGCTAAATGTTCAGATCGCGAGTGTTGTATCGCGTAGTTTAGTGGTATCAGCTTAGGCGTAAGCTGATAGTAACGTCCTGTGTAGGCCAGTGCTGTTCGTGGTCTTCAGCTTAGGCCAGTGTTGTTTGCTGTCTTCAGCTTAGGTGAGAGCTGTTAGTAGTTCAGACCGAACGAAAGCTATTTGTGGTTTCAGCTTTGGCGATAGTTGGTTGTGGTCGTCAGCTTTGGCGAGATTTGTTCAGTACGCGTAAGCTGGCCTATGCGTGATCTGGGTTGTGCTGCGAGTTGATGCCGTTGTGCATGTTGTGAGCTGTTTCGTGCTGTTAGATCGGGTGTGAGCTGGCTTAGCTCTTCTGAGCTGGATGGTGCGAGATATGCATACGCAAGAGCTGAGCTGAGTGCACGAGCTGCAATGTGAGTGCGAAATTTTTGGCAAGCGTGAGCTGGGCAGTGAGGGTGTAAGCTGTCTTGAGAGTGTAATCTATGTGAGCGTGATCTGAGTAGAAAGCGTGTGTTGTTGTGTGGGCCAGCTAAGTGAGGAGCATGCTGAACTGTATGCCTGAGCTGGTATTAGATTTCTTGAGAAAGTATTGGTTTGCTGGAGTTTTGATTCAGAAAAGTTTTGATAGAAAATATTTTACGATGTTCGATCCAGTTCCTTCTTGAAAATTCTGGGATGTTCTGTAAGTAGCTTACAAGCAACATACGTGCTTTTGTTTCAGTAGCTTAGCAGCTTACGTGTTTTTGTTTCTTGATTGTTTACTTAGATATTTTTCGTTATTTTCATACTAAGAAAATCTTCTAAACTATTTGTCATTTTGAGTAAGTTCGATGTTTTTCCCTAAACTGATTCTAAGTCGCGATCTGTTTATTTTCCCAGAGTTGTTCATTATCCGTAATCTGTTATTTTCCCAAAGCTGTTCATTACCCGTAATCTGCTATTTACCAAAGTTGTTTATTACCCGTAATCTGATTTCTCACCCAGAGCTGTTTTACGTCATAATCTGATTTCATTATCGAAGTTGAGTTGACTTTGTTTGACCAACGTAATCCAGTATGCTCATTTAAATTGTGTTGACTTTTCCTAATCTGAGTTGACCAAATAGTCCAGAGCTGATTTTCTATTCTGAGCCAGTATGATCGTGTGTTGTCCATACTCCGAGATGATTCAGCTTAGGTCCACTCTGTACTGATACAGTAATTTCAAGTTTAATTTTTCTTTCTTTTAACTTTGATTCGAAGGTATAACTTCGAACGGAATAGATTATATGAGCTCAGCATAGGCTAAACCGCACAGCACCCCTATACATCTTACACAAACTCAGGTCAGATCGTATCCTTTCAGTTCAGCTCGGGATGCTCTATCCATATGTGGCTCATCGTTGACACCAGGACGGGCGCTACCCGATCGGCCGCACGGTACAACGACTTGATCTCTCATCTGCTGCACAAATTCAGGGAAGATAGCTTCCCAACAGATTGGCGATCTGCACCCTTCCATACAACGCTTCAAACGGTGTCATCCCAATAGTTGTCTGGTAGCTGTTGTTGTACGAAAACTCCACCAATGACAAGGAATACTGCCAACTACCACACATATCCTCCAAGGTCTGAATAGTTCTCTCTGATTGGATATCGATTTGAGGGTGATAAGACGTACTCATAGCCAATCTAGAACCTAGAGCCGCTTGCAAACTCTTTCAAATCTGGAGGTAAACCTTGGATCCCTGTCTGAAATTATCGACACCGACACTCCATGCAGACGAACCACAAAATCGATGTACAGCCTCGCCATTTTCTTCAAAGAACACGTCATGTCGTAGGAAATGAAGTGGGCTGATTTAGAAAGTCGATCAATCACCACCCAAACAGCATCACATCCTCGGCTAGAACGAGATAAATGTGTCCCGAAATCCATCTCTACATGCTCCAAATTCCATTGGGGCACCTTTAAACTCTGCAACATACCACCAGATCTCATCCTCTCCACCTTGACCTGTTGGCAATTTAGACAACGAGCCACAAAATCAGCAACATCGTTCTTTATACCTGTCCACCAATAGTGCAGTTTCAAAGAGTGATGCATATTTCTCACACCAGGGTGGACACTGTGGCGACTACAATGAGCTTCCCTCAAGATCATCTCCCTCATGTCGATAAGGTTAGGTACCACTAACCTACCCGAAAATCTCAAACACCCATCAGAAGCAACGAAATAATCCTCCAACTGACCCGCTTGTGCCTTCGACTTCAACTCGTGGATATATGGGTCAGTTCTCTGGGCTGCTCTGATGTCTGACACAATCTGTGGTTCGACCTGAAAAGAGGAAACCACGAAGTAATTGTCGCCTGGGTAGAATCGCCAACCAGTAGTCCCCAAATGCTCATGGACTTTTGAGATAACAAGAGATGCAAGCATCGACACTTGGGATTTCCTGCTAAGGACATCGACAACAACATTCACCCTCCCATGTTGATATTGTATCTTGCAGTCAAAGTTCTTAAGCAATTCCATCCATCTGCGATGTCTCATGTTCAAATCAGACTATGAAAAGAGATATTGAAGACTCTTTGTGGTCTGTGTACACCACAAACTGCTCGCCATAAAGATAGTTTGCCAAATCTTCAAGGCAAAGACAATGGCCGCCAACTACAAATCATGAACCGGGTATCGAGTCTCATGAGGCTTCAATGGATAAGCAGTGACTCGACCATTCTGCATCAACACACAACCCAGTCCATTAAGCGACGCGTCAGAATAGACCACAAAACCTCCCGAACCTGAACGCAACGCTGACACTGGAGTTGTGGTTAGCTTCTCTTTCGGCAGCTGGAAACTGTACTCGCACTCCTCTGACCAAACAAATCTTCTGTCCTTCTAGGTCAACTGCGTCACAGGCTTGGCTATACTAGAAAATCCCTCGATAAAATGTCGGTAATATCCAGCCAATCTCAAAAAGCTATGAATCTTCGAAATATTATTGGGACGCTCCCAGTTCACAGCAGCTTCCACTTTCCCGGGATCAACAGATATACCCTGAGACGAGATGACATGACCCAGAAAAACCACCCTATCCATCCAAAACTCGCATTTGGAGAATTTAGCATACAGTTGTGAGTCTCGAAGAGTTTGGAGAACTATACTTAAATGATCTTTATGCTGCCTCAGGGTCTTCGAATAGACCAAGATATCATCGATGAACACAATCACAAACCGATCTATAAACTCTCTGAAGACTCGGTTCATCAAATCCATGAAAACTGCAGGGACATTAGTCAAACCGAATGTCATAACCAGAAACTCATAATGCTCATACCTTGTCCGAAACGCGTTTTTGCAATGTCCTCGTGAATCCGCAACTGATGGTACCCCGAACACAGATCGATTTTTGAGTACACGGCTGAACCCTAAAGTTGGTCAAGTAAATCTTCGATCATCGGCAACGGGTACTTATTCTTCACAGTTGCTTTATTCAACTGTCAAAAATCAATACACATCCTCCTCGATCCATCCTTCTTCTTTACAAAAAGGATCGAGCTCCCCGCGGTGACATGCTCGGCCGAATAAAACCCTTCTCCAACGAATCTCTCAATTGCACCTTCAGTTCTCTCAACTCGACTGTCGCCAAACGATATGGGGCTTGCGAATAGGGACGGTACCAGGCACCAACTCGATACTGAAGTCGACCTCCCTTCTCGGAGGGAATCCAGGAATCTCCCCGAGGAAAACATCAGGAAATTCTCGAGCAACGGGAATGTCACTAAGCTCTAAACGAGGCTCTGAGGATACCTCCAAAGCAAAGATCATAAACCCCGAATTCTCCAACGATAACAACCCGAACATCTCCATGGCCGAGATCAGTGGAATCTTCGACCAAGAGTCATGGCCATAGAAATCCCACTTCTCTCCAAATTGGGGTAAGAAACGCACAACACCATGGAAGCAATCTTCGATAGCTCTAAAGCTAGACAACACATCCATCCTCAAAATGCAATCAAAATCCCACATTACTAACCTGATCAAGTTGGCCAACAGCACATTCTCTACGAACTTAATCACACAACCCAAAACAATCTCTTGGGAAAACAAGCCCGCAACGGCAGGAGTTGCAATACACGACATCACGCAACGATGTTGTACACAAACCTTACTCATTAATGAATGCATCAGATAAAAATGAATGCGATACTCCAGTGTCAAATAATACTCGTGCAAGAAAATCCAAAATAGTGCAAGTTCCTGCGATCACTCTTCCGGGCGCGTCCTCCGCTTGCTCCCTAGTCATAGCGTTCACTTGGGCCTGCTGGGATCCTGAGAAATGGGGCTGAGAAGACCCTCCAAAACGAGACGGACCAGGCAGCTGGAACGATCCTCTAGGCTGAGATCCACCATCCTCTGCTGTTGTGCAAGAAAATATAGGCTTCGAGACGATGCACCAGAACGACCCTGCGATGAAGAAACGGTATGCTGAGTTCCAGCCAAAGGACACACCCTAGCAAAGTGTCCATATTTCCCGCAGATGTGGCAAACACCATGAACTCTGGTACACTGCGTCGACGGGTGCTCCACACTGAACAGAGAAAACGGTCCTAGGACTACCACTGCTAGAACTACCAGAGCCAAAAGAACTAGAACTCGTTATTTTATTAAATTGTCTGCCTCGGGGTCTAAACCTGTGACGACCAGAGTGCTGGGATGTCTGAGGGGACTGCCGGGACGCCTAAGAGGTTGAGACGAACACGCCCCTTGAGACCTGGGAACACTTTGGTATCCTGTGACCGAACCTGTGACCTCCGGTTCAGCAAACCTTCCTCAATGTCAATAGCCCTGTCCACCTCCTCGGTATAAGTAGCAGGCGAACCAGCTACACAAAAGAATAAAGATCCTCTCTCAAACCCTCCAAAAACCTATTCCTCTTTGCTCTCTCCGACCAAAAACATGAGGAACACAAGCAAGAATAGAATAAAACTTTCTGGCATACTCCGCCACTCTCATGTCTCCCTGAACCAAGCTGTCAAACTCGCGCTCCTTAGCATTAAAGTAAGACCCCGGGAAGTCTGAACGTGACACAGAAACTACTCCAAGATAGCTCTACTCCCTTCTCTGTCATGGCTCGTGAAGCACCTCTCCATCAACGCTGCGCATTATTCCTCAACTGAAAAGTAGCTAACTCGGCCTACGTGCATCGTCGTAGTGAACTCTATCGAACAGCCCTTCAATGTGTTCCAACCAAGTGTTGGCATCGGCACTAGTCTCAGCTTCCGTGAACGTCTGAGGATTCATCCTCTGAAATATCGCCATAACCAACTACATCTGATCCACACGAGATGCCAACAAATCGACCTCGTCATCTACCTGCCTCGAACGCCTAGGAACCGGAATACTAGTCTGACCTACATCGTCCTCTAAGTTCTGAGCCCCAGATTCCACCGGTACTTGCCTCCTCACTCTACCTGCCTCGCATCCCCACAAAATTCAAAAATTTTGTGAACTTGTCCTCGTGGACACTGATTCTGTCGAGATAGTCCATAAGAAGGATGCTCGAGGTGAAGACGTATTTTCAAAATGTATTATCAAACAGGTTATTACTGCCACCCAATGGGATGGAATTTTCTAAACAAGATCATTTTTGATTCGATTCCTACCTCAAGATTTTAATTATGCAGATTACAAAGCTGTCTGGTATAAAGCTTTCTATATCAGGCATTTTTCTCATTCCTGGTTCTTCACATTCCACTCAGGATGTGATTCAAATTTTCCCATCTGGTTCTATGAATGGTGGAAAAAGATGGGTTTAGAAGTTTCTATCTTACCCAAGATATCAAACAAGGATTAGAAATATTCTCTGAATCTTCCTGTCTCAACAATTTTCAAAAGCCATTAAAATTTCATGCAGAATTCAAAATACCATGATTCTAACGTGGGATTTCGATTTTCAAAAAACCTACCCAGATCAGTTCCTTTTTCATTCATCCGCACTCACCGAATCGAATGGTGGGGCAAGTTTCAAACTCATCTTTGCAATGAAAAAATGCAGTCCGACATTTTCTTGCCACATTTTTGAGGTGTTGTATCATGAGCATGTGATTTTTGTTTGTGGTCATCAATTGAATATTTAATTTTTTGTCCTGTGGCAAGAAAATGTCGGACTGCATTTTCATTGCAAAGATGAGTTTGAAACTTGCCCCCACCATTTGATTCAACGAGTGCGGATGAATGAAAAATGAACTGTATCAAGGTAAAGTTTTTGAAAATCGAAATCCCACGCTAGAATCCATCGTGATAGTCCCGAAAATAGGATCAATGTGGTTCGAAAACAGCTACAAGAGTACAGAAGGGGGGTTGAATGAACTCTTGGGTATTTTAAATTTTTCGAAACCTTTAAAACAGTTTTACAAGCGCTGCTTAACTTAAATCCGAGTTACCAGATTTAAGGATCTCAGTTTAATCAAATCTCTCGGCCAACAAAGTATGTGCGGAAAAAGGCCGATTGATTTGTGAACAGATTAACACAATACATAAGTAAATGCGTAAAGTAAAGAGTAAGAGTTCAGAGTTTGTTTGTGGAAGTTCGGATATAAAATCCGAGTTACCAGATTTAAGGATCTCAGTTTAATCAAATCTCTCGGCCAACAAAGTATGTGCGGAAAAAGGCCGATTGATTTGTGAACAGATTAACACAATACATAAGTAAATGCGTAAAGTAAAGAGTAAGAGTTCAGAGTTTGTTTGTGGAAGTTCGGATATAAATATTCTACGTCTCCCCTTCTTCCTTTTCAGGAAGGTTTCACTAGAAGATTTGATTTGTACAGGCCTTCTGCACACACCCGATCACCGAGCCTTGCTCAAGGTGAACTCCTAGCAACACCACAAATAACGCTGTCACGGCTGCTGGTTTACAACACAATATTTTCTCAAACGGCATTTAAGATAGCACGTTTGTTACAGACTCAATTGGATATAACAATGAGATACAATGCTATTGAGACTGTATATTCTCTGGTTTTTAAGCAATGAAACTTGATTCAAAAAATGAACCAGAGAATGACTCGAAGGTTTATATATGAAGATCAATGGTTGTTTTTGTTGGGATCCGGATCCGCCCCCCGGCGAGGCAGCGGAAGAACATAGAATAAACAGCCGGGAGACGATCAATACGAAACATTCAATAACAGTTATCGACATACATAGGGGGTTCAAAACCACTACCTTGCTGGCACTTGTGCCTGGCTCCAACCGTAGTAACAATAACGTCGGCTCTTCTCGGTAGATTGCGGTAGATATCGCCAATCCGGTCCACGACCAGAAACAAGACTCCTTCGTCAGCCTGCACTAGAAGGACTGACGAGATCAGCACGAATGGTTTCTCCTCGTCGAATTGGCCGGAAACGAATTTCCGGCGACGACGGGCGGCGGCGGCGGCGGCGGCGGCGGCGGCTTGTGGGAGAGAGGAGGGGCGGCTAGCACTAGGTCTAGGGTTTTGGGAGTTGTGTCAAGTGTAGTTAAGTCTAGTTTTAAGCTTAATTAAATAAGCTCAAGTGTTGGACTTGGACCGGCCCACCGGGCCCGGGTCCAATGATGAACATTCAGTTCATCTCCACCACCGAGACTTCATCGTAACTCCGATCGCCGATCAGATCGGATCGATCGATTCAGTTTCCAAAACTGAATGTTATGATCTGAAAAACCATTTTTCAGAACCCCAGTGCAAAATGACCATTTTGCCCCTTAACAGCGGGAAACCCCGGTTTGACCCCTGTTGACTTTTAGGAAGTCGCACTTCCCGAAATCCTCTTCTCGTGCTCAACACATTGAGCTGAGTATCCGTGCGGGAATCTCGAATCTAGTACTTGTGTGACACTCAATGGTTCAGGGATACAGCTAGCCGTGGGCCCACAACCATTGTGGCTCCGAAATCACAATTCCGGACCTGCCCAACGGATCATGGTAAAGCGTCTAGAAACATCGCCCCATGATCCCCTAGGTATCACTGATAGTGCCTGAAAGAACCAGTTGGTCGTGGTTAACGTACAGTAAGGTCCTTTCAATCCATATATCCCGATCAGATCAACGACCATTGGTAAATCGAGAGTCGCTAGAGATCCGATAGCTATGCATACATCTTGGAGATCGAATAGTGACATCGCGAGTCTAACTAGGTAAACACATTTACCTAAAACACTTCTAGTACTCTGGCCAGAGATTTGCACACTATTATCCCCTCAGATAGCATAGGATATCCACGCATGTGTGCGAGCGGTGAATCCTCGACAACGATGCATCGACTCCTACATGCATCGGGGTCTCACCCAATCCCGACGCCTGGGGACCCCAAGTGAGTCGGCAAACGGGTCAAAGTGAGACGCCTATCATGCAGAGTCTCAATGACGTTTCGAGTCGTGAGGACTAATCAGTACAACCAAGACCTCAGACTTATCCACTCGACAAATGGTAACCACTTGGAAAATCCGAAGGAGGGTAGTTCGATAGATCACCAGGTCACTATCTATCTGCATGCTCAGAACATCACAATGTTCCCTACCAATGAAACATGGTACTTCGCATCGCAGATACTAGTCTCGAACTCGGGCGGCCTTATCCTCATTTTGACGGCCCAATCGACTAGGAACATGTTCAGAATACACAGCGACTATTAGATGTGTTTCATGATAGCCGTCATACCCACTATCACATCTAACATACACTTAGGTGTATTCTAGGTCTTTACTTGATGCAATTGTAAATCATTACACACATAATGAAAGTAAAGAACGCCATATAAAAGTTTGCGAATATCATATATATAAAGATTGTCTCATACAAGAGTCTATAAACCCACACGCCACATGTTGGCTAGTTGGGCATCTACTCTAACAATCTCCCACTTGCCCTAAAGCCAACTACTCATCAGACGCAGTCCCATTGTTTCGCGACGTTTTTCAAACCAGGGTCCTGGCAAGGACTTCGTAAGTGGATCAGCAACGTTGTCCACAGAGGCGACAATCTCAACTGCTATGTCACCTCTAGCCACAATATCCCGGATTTTGTGGTATTTCCTCAGTATGTGTTTGGATCTTTGGTGAGACCTAGGCTCCTTTGCTTGCGCAACGGCACCCGTGTTGTCGCAGTACACCGGGACTGGACCAACTCCATTAGGAATGACGCCCAACTCTTGGACGAAATTCCTTATCCAAACGTCCTCCTTAGCAGCAGCTGATGCTGCAATGTACTCAGCCTCAGTGGTTGAATCCGCGATGGTGTCTTGCTTGGAACTCTTCCAAGAGACAGCACCACCATTGAGCATGAATACAAATCCAGAGGTTGATTTCGAATCATCCACGTCACACTGGAAGCTAGAATCAGTGTAGCCTTCCAGTTTCAGTTCACCACCCCCATATACCATGAACATATTCTTAGTCCTTCGTAAGTACTTAAGAATATCCTTCACGGCCTTTCAATGCAATTGGTCGGGGTTGGCCTGGTAGCGGCTCGTGACACTCAGAGCATATGCGACATCCGGTCTAGTCGAGATCATGCCATACATAATACTACCTATTGCCGAGGCATATGGTACACGTGCCATACTCTCTATCTCTTCATCAGTCTTTGGACACATAGACTTGGATAGAGTGACCCCGTGGCACATAGGTAGGTGTCCTCTCTTGGACTCTTCCATAGAGAACCTCTTAAGTATGGTGTCGATGTAGGTAGCTTGGGTGAGTCCGAGCATCCGCTTAGATCTATCCCGATAGATCTGTATTCCAAGAATATAAGATGCTTCACCCATGTCTTTCATCGAAAATCTACTAGACAACCATACTTTAGTTGACTGCAACATTCCTACATCATTCCCAATGAGTAGAATGTCATCAACATAAAGTACTAGGAACGTCACAGCACTTTTAACTACCTTTTTATAGACACACGGCTCCTCGGGATTCTTGATGAAACCAAATTCCTTGATTGTTTCATTGAATATCAGGTTCCAACTTCGCGATGCTTGTTTGAGACCGTAGATCGATCTCTGAAGCTTGCATACCTTATGCTCGCTTCCAACAGATGTGAAACCCTCAGGCTGCGTCATATAGATCTCTTCCTTAATGTTTCCATTAAGGAACGCAGTTTTCACATCCATTTTCCATATCTCATAGTCGTACCATGCGGCTATGGCTAACAATATTCTAATTGACTTGAACATTGCGACTGGCGAGAAGGTTTCATCATAGTCAACACCTTGCCTTTGAGTGTAACCTTTCGTGACCAGTCGTGCCTTGTAGGTCATTACCTTGCCGTCAGGCCCAAGTTTCCACTTGTACACCCATTTGCACCCAATAGGAACAATTCCTTCGGGAGGATTAACAAGAGTCCAAACTTGGTTAGCATGAATTGAGTCAAACTCAGACTGCATTGCTTAAAGCCACAAATTAGAATCTGCATCGGAAATTGCCTCCTTGAAAGTTCTTGGATCAGATCCAACAACTTGATCA
>KQ995774.1:12579-24276 GCA_001598015.1 Dorcoceras hygrometricum | reverse complement strand
CTCATTCTCCCTCAGATAGTCTTGAAATTCAGCACTTAAGTATTCACCACCTCGATCAGATCGAAGTGCTTTAATACTTTTGCCTAATTGATTCTCTACTTCAGCCTTGAATTCTTTGAACCTTTCAAAGGATTCAGACTTGTACTTCATTAAGTAGATTACGACGCTCCGCTACACCATTGAGCTGTGGTGTGGCCGGAGGGGTCCACTGTGAGAGAATCTCATTCTCCCTCAGATAGTCTTGAAATTCAGCACTTAAGTATTCACCACCTCGATCAGATCGAAGTGCTTTAATACTTTTGCCTAATTGATTCTCTACTTCAGCCTTGAATTCTTTGAACTTTTCAAAGGATTCAGACTTGTACTTCATTAAGTACAGGTACCCATACCTAGAGAAATCAACGGTAAAGGTGATGAAGTATATGTGACCGTGTTTAGTACCAATACTAAACGGGCCGCACACATCAGTATGGATCAAATCCAATAGGCCTTGGGCGCACTCACCCTTGCCCTTGAAGGGTTGCTTGGTCATCTTTCCCTTAAGACAAGATTCACAAGTCGGTAGGGAGTTGATGTCTGACAGATCAAACAAGTCACTCCTAACTAACTTGTTCATCCTACTTAGAGAAATGTGGCCTAGCCGAGCGTGCCAAAGTTGTGCTGGGTTCAAGTTATCTTGTTTCCGTTTAATCGTTGTTGTGTGTGCTTCGACATCGCGAGTTGGAACGTCTTTTAATTTTAAGGTGTATAAATCGTTTTCGCGTTCCCCAATTCCAATTAAACATTCATTCTTGTAAATATTGCAAATCGAATTAGCAAACATACAAGAATATCCATCTCTATCAAGCATAGAAATAGAAATAATGTTTTTAATCAATTCAGGAACAAATAAAACGTCTCGTAAAAACAACTTAAAATCTGAAGACAGAAATAAATAAACATCTCCTATAGCTATAGCAGCAACCCTTGCTCCATTGCCAAGCATCAAGTGGGTCTCACCCTCTCTAAGACGTCGACTTCTTGTCATCACCTGCAAATCATTGCAGATATGAGATCCACATCCGGTATCAAGTACCCAAGAAGTTGAATTTAGAGACATATTTATTTCAATATAGAACATACCTTTTGCAGTTCGCAACTGCTAGAGGTACTCCTTGCAGTTCCTCCTCCAATGCCCAGCCTTGTGGCAGTGGTGGCAAACGTCCTCGCTCTTGTTTGGCTTAGAAGCCTTTGCCTTTGGCTTCTTGGCAGACTTTTCCTCTTTCGCAGGAGTAGAACGCTTCTTGCTCTTGCGTCTGGGTCCCTTCTTCGCAGAATAAGAAGAACCCAGAAGGAGGACGGGTTTGTCCTTCTTTATAGTCCCTTCAAACACTACAAGCATGTTCACCACCTCTTCAAGAGTGGCTTCCAGCTTGTTCATGTTGAAGTTGACCACAAAGGGGTCAAATGCAGCGGGCAGCGAGAGGAGAAGTACATCCACAGACAGCTCGTGTGGAAGTGCGATATCAAGGCCCGACAGCTTTTCAACGAGCCCAATCATACGAACCCCATGCTCGCGGACCGAAGTCCCTTCGCGCATGCGGCTCGTCATCAGCTCCTTGACAGCCGTGAACCTCTCATGTCGAGAGTTCTCCCCGTACAGTTCCTTGAGATGAAAAAGTATGGCAGAGGCATACTTTGTCTTCTCAAAGCACCGTTGCATTTCATTGGACATCGATGCCATCACATAGCACCGAGATTTAACCTCGTCGTCACGCCATTGGTTAAGCGTAATAAGCTCCTCAGGGCTGATATCGGCAGGGGTTTCCTCCGGAGGACACTTCTCTATCGTATAGAGAAGCTTCTCCGAAGCCAATACAAGATTGAGGTTCCGGAGCCAGTCTTGGTAGTTCAGACCGGTGAACCTGTTGCTATCCAGTATAGCAGCGAGTGGGTTTTTCATCAAAACCATTTTATATAGCAGTTATACTGAAAAGAAAACAGACATGCATTACTGACTATATAAAAATGAACGCTAAGACATAAAAAACATGGTCATTTGGTTTTATGAATTACCCTCCCACTATTTTAACGATTTCACCACCCTCTAATGAAATCGAGAAAATAGGTTTCTTTAGTGGGTACATGGAGCCCAATCAGGTGATCATGGACCCGAATAATATCAGCCATCCATGATCCCCAAAAGGTAGTTTCCGATTGCAGCCGGTGCAACCTCCATGTATTCACCTCACGTCCAGTAAGGGCCCAATAATATGACGCCGTTTACTATCACGTGTCAAGATTGACCCATCAATGTTGAGTCGTGAAGGACGGTCCCATTAACGTCCCCAATAATATGAGTAAACGTTAAAGGGAGTTCCAACCGACTCACAACAGTTGTCAATGGCGTGGACAGCTTTCCGGCATACATGACCCCCTCAATAAAATGAGCCGGGCCATGTATACGGGTAGCATCGACGTACACCCATTGTTGATGGAAGGTAGGGTTAATTTAAACAATTTTAAATACCCTTTTGTTTATCGAATAAACATTTTATCTTGATATAAGTTTTAAATCAAATTTAAAACGAGGGATTTTAATTTTGAAAAACTTTGGTCTCATGCATTTATTTTAAATCAAATTTAAAACATGCGACATGCGGATTCAACTAACGTGCACCGGGGGGCCATCGACAGCAGCGTTCATGGCGCAAGGCGGGCCGGCGGCGATGCGTGATGACTCGCGCGAGGCGCCGCCCAGCGATGGCGCATGATGTACAGGAGCGGCCGCCCTCCTTCGCTCGCAATCGGTCGACCAGCACGCTTCTAACGGCGCAACGTCTTGCGCGAGGCACGGCCAGCGCTTCGGCCACCATGCACAACCAGTGCGCAAGGTGTCGCCCGACGTGCGAGCGAAATCGTGCGGCTGCTAGCGCCGCCACACGCGGCGGTGGTCTGGTGGTCGTTTCCTGTATTTTCGTTTTCCGATCTGAAATTTAAGTCGTTAGATACAATTCAGGCAATATGTATTGATCAGATCCGAAAAAGCACTGGCTCTGATACCACTGTTGGGATCCGGATCCGCCCCCCGGCGAGGCAGTGGAAGAACATAGAATAAACAGCCGGGAGATGATCAATACGAAACATTCAATAACAGTTATCGACATACATTGGGGGTTCAAAACCACTACCTTGCTGGCACTTGTGCCTGGCTCCAACCGTAGTTACAATAACGTCGGCTCTTCTCGGTAGATTGCGGTAGATATCGCCAATCCGGTCCACGACCAGAAACGAGACTCCTTCTTCAGCCTGCACTATAAGGACTGACGAGATCAGCACGAACGGATTCTCCTCGTCGAATTGGCCGGAAACGAATTTCCGGCGACGACGGGCGGCGGCGGCGGCGGCGCATGGCGGGCGGCGGCGGCGGCGGCTTGTGGGAGAGAGGAGGGGCGGCTAGCACTAGGTCTAGGGTTTTGGGAGTTGTGTCAAGTGTAGTTAAGTCTAGGTTTAAGCTTAATTAAATAAGCTCAAGTGTTGGACTTGGACCGGCCCATCGGGCCCGGGTCCAATGATGAACATTCAGTTCATCTCCACCACCGAGACTTCATCGTAACTCCGATCGCAGATCAGATCGGACCGATCGATTCAGTTTCCAAAACTGAATGTTATGATCTGAAAAACCATTTTTCAGAACCCCAGTACAAAATGACCGTTTTGCCCCTCAACAGCGGGAAACCCCGGTTTGACCCCTATTGACTTTTAGGAAGTCGCACTTCCCGAAATCCTCTTCTCGTGCTCAACACATTGAGCTGAGTATCCGTGCGGGAATCTCGAATCTAGTACTTGTGTGACACTCAATGGTTCAGGGATACAGCTAGCCGTGGGCCCACAACCATTGTGGCTCCGAAAGGTAAATCGAGAGTCGCTATAGATCCGATAGCTATGCATACATCTTGGAGATCGAATAGTGACATCGCGAGTGTAACTAGGTAAACACATTTACCTAAAACACTTCTAGTACTGTGGCCAGAGATTTATACACTATTATCTCCTCAGATAGCATAGGATATCCACGCATGTCTGCGAGCGGTGAATCCTCGACAACGATGCATCGACTCCTACATGCATCGGGGTCTCACCCAATCCCGACGCCTTATGACCCCAAGTGAGTCGGCAAACGGGTCAAAGTGAGACGCCTATCATGTAGAGTCTCAATAACGTTTCGAGTCGTGAGGACTAATCAGTACAACCAAGACCTCGGACTTATCCACTCGATAAATGATAACCACTTGGAAAGTCCGAACGAGGGTAGTTCGATAGATCACCAGGTCACTATCTATCTGCATGCTCAGAACATCACAATGTTCCCTACCAATGAAACATGGTACTTTGCATCGCAGATACTAGTCTCGAACTCGGGCGGCCTTATCCTCATTTTGACGGTCCAATCGACTAGGAACATGTTCAGAATACACAGCGACTATTAGATGTGTTTCATGATAGCCGTCATACCCACTATCACATCTAACATACACTTAGGTGTATTCTAGGTCTTTACTCAACGCAATTGTAAATCATTACACACATAATGAAAGTAAAGAACGCCATATAAAAGAATGCGAATATCATATATACAAAGATTGTTTCATACAAGAGTCTATAAACCCACACGCCACAAGTTGGCTAGTTGGGCATCTACTCTAACAGTTTTCTTGGAGTGTTTGGGCTTCTAAGAATGATGGCTTCAAAATGCAAAGCGCTCGTAAATTTGACAGAGTAACAGCAATAGCGATAGCGAGTGTTTTTCATCAATTCAAATCTTCTGCTATTTATACTCTTCGCTCAACGGTCGATTAATTCTGTTAAGGAAATAAAATCCCTTTTGAATTTCTGAAAATCGTACGTCGTCAATCCTGCTCCACTACATGGTAAATCGCATATCGTCAAAGGCAAAACTATAATTTCCATATATGTGCAATCCCGTTGTAACGACCTCTGCAAATGCGTACTATTTGCCCAAAAATAGTACCAATCTTGTCTCCTTAATTCCAGACATTTGTACGATTCTGTTAAGGCCATTGATCTTTTTCAAAAATGAGTAATCGATCGAATTTGAATCAACTTAACGCTTGTGCCTGAAATCTTTTTCTGTTGACAGATATATTTTACTTGAAGACGAATGAATAGTCCATCGCTGTTTGAATAAATATCTGTCGCGGTAAAACAATATCTGACCAATTGCATTTTCAGAAAGGCTGACGTCATCATATCTGTCATACAAACACTGTATTGCTATCCGTTGAAAACACTGTAGCGGTAACTGTTCCTCTTACTGTAGCGATATCTGATGATGACGTCACGGTCTCTGATAACTCTAATATGCACATCTCTGTTGACAGCAACCTTCACTGTTGACCGTATTGTATTGTTCCTGTTGAACTACACTGTTACCATATCTGTCGAATATACTGTTCGTAATCTAATCCTTTCTGTTGGCAGCAACTATTGCTCTTAATGCATTTTCACAGTAACTATCTGACCCAATAACCAAATAACTTATTCGATAACCCGACTGTCTCAGAACCCGAATCTGATCAACCCGATATCATAACTGTAATTCAAACCAATCACCGTTTTCAGCAACTCTGATATCTTATGAAAAGATTATTCGAATATCATCGTTTAAGTCCAAATCTTTTCTTATTTTTGTTATCACCAAAACTATAAATTTTATCCTAACAATTTCCCCCTTTTTGGTGATGACAAAACTTAGCAGCCGAGATAAATAAATAGGCAAAATAAATTGCACAAGGTCTGCCGAAATCAGAAATTCCATTAATTCCATTAATTCCATTAACTTAAAATAGTACAAAAGATTTGTACACAAAATCTAATATCTTCTCCTCTTGTGGGATCCACTTCTGCTTTGACTACCCCTTTATCTTTCCCTTTGCCTATCAGCAGCCATAAGTCTCTCCAGAATGTCTCTCTGTGTATTGTCAATGTCTCTCTGTGCAATTTCTGTTGTTCTAACGATATCACCACTGGTTCTGTTTCCACTGCCCTCACCTTGATTAACAGGAGGAGGTAGAGGGCGGCGGCTGCTGCTTCCTTCCCCCTTTTTGGCATCACCACCTCGTATATAGTCGACGATATAGCCAAGCTAGGGGGAGAGGCTGAGAATATCTGCTGCTATCTTCGTTTGGAATTCTAACTGTTCACTTCTGATAGCAGCAACCTGCTCATCCAATGAATTAATTTTAGCATCGAGTGCTTTGATCTCCTTCCTGACTTCCACCGAATCGGCACCAGCAGTGACACCTTGTGCCAAAACAACTTTCTTAAGTGAATTGAAACGCAGCATCTGAATATCATCTTGATTTTGCCCATCTTGGCGAGTACTCTGGATTAAATTTCGGAAGTATTCATTTTGCTGTCCCAGAGTATCTCGAAGACCTCTTTCAACGGTATGGAGTCTAGATAATATATCACTCTGAGCATCATCCATACGCTTTGATAGAGATATTTTCAGATCATCAAGAATTGGAGAAAGATCGACAGTAACATCTGGGAACGTAGGCTGAACATCCGCAGTGTCATCCAAGGGAATATCATCAGAATTGAAATGCATTGGAGAATCACTGGATGAGGCAGAAGTGTCCTGACGCTGAAATGTAGGAGGAGGAGATTCTGGACTCTCAAAAAAATATGATTGCTCCTCCTGTGCAACACCAGAAATGGCAGGACCTAAGGCTAAATGTGCAATTGGCTCAACAGACTCTGCCTCTTCAAAAGTTTCAATCTGAGGGGAGAGGGATCGGTAGACTGTAGATCCATCAGAATAAGTTGAATCAAACTCTGGTATACTCTGTACATCTGAGTCACTGAAATACCCTACAAAACCATCTGTATATACACCCTGTTGAAAGATTCTGCGAAAACTTGCGGGAATTCTCTCAACTGCCAGACTATAGACAACTATATCTCTGCAAACATCTTCACGTACCGGGCGCAAACACCCAAACATGCACAATTTCTGTGCATACTCTGGCCCAGCCCCAAGTCTTGATCAAGGAGGGGGCAGCTCCCCAATATTGTACAGGCTCAATGAATAAACCATGCGGAACAAAATTGGTGTCAACCACGCTCTCGGGCACTTGCCTCCTATTTACAAACAACGACAACCGGCAGCTACTCCTCCAAAAATCATTTCCCTGAATGGGCATCCAAACTCCATTTACGAGAATCATTGGCCTTACCCAACATGTGGACTTGGCCATGGAGTAAAATTGGGCTAAAACAGCGCCACTATGGTCAGCAAGATCTTTAAAAAGTTGCGAGGAGCTTGGTCGGTCCTTTATTATTCCATGTTCCTTCTGCTGTGCCAAAAGATCTTCATGAGATTTGGAATGAGCAACAGATAGAAGAGCAATAATCTGAGAGGCCATCGCCGTCCATGGTTGGCCTGGTGCAAAATATCGGCGATGATAAAATTCAAAAATTTTCGCAACAGCATCTCTCTATATTTCGCCAAAATATACATTCTTCGCTTAACAGCAGTCTCCAAAAATTCAGTTTCTACCCAACTCAACATCATTTTTCTTTTTCTTTTAAATCCTGCAACCCATCAAAGTCAGATAATTTATTTAGAGAAAAGGAATGAAAGAAATCCACAACGTCTGTCATCACCTTATCACGCAATTGAACAAGAAAATCAAAGTCCCCGCAGATTAACTCAACTGTTTCCTTTGCAGGATTCCCTCTCACAGGCTCATTTTCCTCCAAGGGTTCCTTCCTTTTATCGTGAGTGGAGATCCTAGGGAGGCTAGCATAGTACCAGTCCCTTTCCTGCACTTCGTTGATGTTGATTGATTCACCAAGTCGAATTTTTGTGATTTCAGCAGCGGTGACTGACGGCAGCATCATGTCATCAGAAATTTACAATATTAGATCATCAATGGACATGTGCTCCTCTTCGGTATGGTTGCTGCCGACAGCTTTGACTATGTCCTTTTCAACCATAGGAACCTTGCTGCTCTCAGCTTCTACAACAGTTCCTGTCTCATTAACCACAAAATCCTTGAAGGACTCCTCTAACCATTGATCAAAGTCATCTCCAATATCTGTCTCATCAACCCGCTGTTCTTCCTGCTCTTTCTCATCTGACCCCATATTCGAAGTCTCCGCAGTAATCTGACCGATAATATCATCAATTTCATCAGTAGGTTTTTCAGAAATCTCATCAGTGTCTTTAACAGGTTCCTGCGTATCCATAATCTCATCATCAGAGCCAGTTGGAAGAACCAATCTCATCTTCCTGGATATACGCTTGGGCGCAGGAGATTTTACAACTGTTGCAGCAGGGGTCGGTTCAATGATTTGCAGGGGCACAACATCCTGGGCAACAGGTACCACATCTAGACTGGCTTTGCCCTTCACTGTGCGTCTCTTCTTTGGAATTACGGGCACACTATCCTCAGCAGCTGGTCGCTTCTTCGACCCAGCAACTACAGAAATAATCTCTACTGGTGTTTCATCATTAGTTTCAGACTTTTTCTTGGATTTGGACTTCCTTTTTACAACAGCCACATTAGCCACTCCAGGCTCATCACTTTGACCACGAGCATCAATCGTGTGATTCATTGCAATGTAAGTATTTACTGTCTTGATAGACAGAATCTTTGAAATTGGGAACGGAACACCTTCTCCCATAGTGATAGCAGGGATGCTTTTCAGTAGGACACCAATTTGCGCAGCATATCCCTTGGCTTTCTTCTGCGTCCTATCAACCATGTCCTTCAACACCCCGAACAGAACCTTACTCCAGTTCACCTTCAACCCAAAATGAATCACCGTCATCATCATAAAACGTTCATTCGTAACGGCGTCAAAAGAGCTGGCCTTAACAGTGATGGTTTTGGCCAGAATATCATTGAGCAATCGATATTCATGCTTTATAAACCTCTTTTTCCCATGGATATCAACCTGCTCAACAGACTTCGAAAATATGCTTCTCGCATCAAAAACCAGATTCTTTGGTACATCAAAGAAATCCACCAGCCCCTCCGTGGGCAACTCAAAAATTTCTGCAAACCTAGCCTGTGAAACCGAAAAGAACTTTCCTGAAACGGCCCCTGTGATATCACCATCCTGCACCAACGTCGTATCAAAGAACTGCTCCAGTTCCTTCTCATACACAACCGATTCACAACCCAGAAACCCTCGTAGACCACTGGCCTCCAGTGCTTTAAACATATTTAGCATCCCGTCGTGGTCAGAAATTAACAACACAGAGTCGAAGTTCACTTGGTAGGAGTTTGAGATGAATGTAGATGCCATTTCAATAGATTTAGATTGCGAAGACTGCCGGAAATCAAATATTCTGCAAAAGAGAGTACGAAAGCACGAGAGCAAGGGAATACAACAAGAGTAATGTTGCACAGTAAATGTTAGTGAATATTGGAAATACCGTAAATAAAGACGATGAATATGAAGGGTTAAGAGAGAGAAAGAATGTTGGTGTGACGATTTGCATGAAGGACAACACGTGTCAATCATCCGACGATGCGTACTATTTTTAGAAAAGATTTTGAAAATATTTTACCCGTACGGGAAAAAGGTTAAAATTTACGCGCCAAAATCTTAAAAACATCACACCTAAGAGAATCTGATTTAATGTTTCGCGGGGATGGGACGGAATCTGTTAACAGATAAGCATCAATTGTGTACAGGAGATATCTGTTGACAGATTTCTCCTGTTCAATTGACGTCACGCTTAACAAAACAGAAACCATGTTCCCCCTACGACAGATAGCCCTCGATCAGTAACTCTTACGTAAGCAACGCTGTTCGCCTTGAATAAATGACTAGAGGTGATGTTGCACTGCTGTTCGCCTGAACAAATAGTCTTCCAACGGTGGAGCTTACGTAAGCAACTGTTAGGATAAATTTATAAGTTTTGGTGATAACAAAAATAAGACTAGTTGCTACTGGACAATCAGTTGTCGCATTCTACAGGAGAATATTTATCTATCGACAAGTGGTAATTCAGCAGTTGGGGTATTCGAGAGAAATCAGCAGATGGTATGCGATCAACAGATGAACGGTTTGAGATATTCAGCAGATACTTTCTTTGTAAGCAATCAGCAGGAACATAAGTGTTAGCGTGTTTTTGCTAAGGAGTACTAAACGACAGCGTTCAAGTAAGTTGGAACGACGTCGTTGGGATGCACAGTTAATTATCAGCAGATACTATCTTGAAGTGATTATCAGCAGATACATTCTTGAAGAGATCAGCAGTTGCTTAGTGTATTCCGTTTAAGTCGAAACGACAGTGTTTGGATAAGTTGAAGCGACAGCGTATTGATTGGCTTAGACAAATCAGCAGATGCTTTCTTCAAAGTATATCAGCAGACAGTTGGTTGTTCAACAGCTTTTTCATTTCAGCAGATGGCTACAGTGAATATCAACCAGCAGATGATGTTAACCAGCAGGTGCTTTACAAAGATAACAAAACGGCGTCACTTGAATAAGTTGACACGACATCGTTTTAACGCTAAAGGAATCAGTCGATGGAAAAACACAAATGTATTTCAGCAGGTGAATTCTTCCAAGTGTTATTTCAGTCGAAGCATCTTTGACAACGTTGATGAAGTTACTGTTGGTGATAAAAGTTATTCCAGGCGCAAGCTCAAATTGATTCAAATACGATCGTTCACTCATTTGGAAAAGATTCGTAGGATCGTACAGTTGCCTGGAATTAAGGAGACAAGTTAGGTACTATTTTGGGTAAATAGTACAGTGTACAGAGGCCGTTTCTCCATGCTTGCACAAATATGGAAAGAAGACAAATTGGCTCTGTCAATGAGCAATTTACCTTGTAGTGGAGCAGGAATTACGGTGTACGATTTTGGCAGTAATTCAAACGAGATTCATTTCATTTGGAGAATTAAATGACCGTTGCAATCGAAGCCTATATATATCAGCAGCAGTGTTGAAGAAAATACACTTTGCTATATATCTATTGCGGTCACGCTGCCAAACTACCTTCTCTCGAGCTATACTCTGTTGAAATTTCCAAAAAGCTCAAAGACTCGAAGAACCTAACAGTTGATCTTCATTTGATATACCTTCGAGTCAATCTTCTGGTTACTTTGTTGTAATCGAGTTTCATTGTTGAAACCAGAAGATTTTTACAGTCTCAAATACGTTTTTTCATTGTCATATTCTATTGAGTCTGTAACGAACTGTCTTTGTAAAGAAGTTCGAAAAACTATCAATTGTTGAAAACCAGCAGCGAAGTCTGCGTGAAGTGTTGTGAAGTGCTAGGAGTTCTCGTAGCTGTGGGTTACGGGATCGGGTGTTTGTAGAAGTGCTACTCTCATCAAAGTCTTCTAGTGATACCTTCCGAGGAGGAAGAAGGGGAGACGTAGGACATTGAAGTCCGAACTTCCAGAAACAAATTCTTGACTCAATCTCTTACTTACAGCATTTATTTATTGTTGCGCATTATTCACTGTTCACAAACCAATCAGCCTTTTTCCGCACATATATTGTTGGCTGAGAAGTTTGCATAAAACTGAGATCCAAACATTTTAAAAGAGTTTTGAAATAGAAAAATCGAAGGAGTTCATTCAACCCCCCCCCCCCCTTCTGAACTCCTATTTGCTTAGTGATCCTATTTCCGGGACCATCAAGTGGTATCAGAGCAGGAAA
>KQ995773.1:53545-63632 GCA_001598015.1 Dorcoceras hygrometricum | reverse complement strand
TCGCAGATACTAGTCTCGAACTCGGGCGGCCTTATCCTCATTTTGACTGCCCAATCGACTAGGAACATGTTCAGAATACACAGCGACTATTAGATGTGTTTCATGATAGCCGTCATACCCACTATCACATCTAACATACGCTTTAGTGCATTCTAGGTCTTTACTCAACGCAATTGTAAATCATTACACACATAATGAAAGTAAAGAATACCATATAAAAGAATGCGAATATCATATATAAAGACTGTTTGTACAAGAGTCTATAAAACCCACACGCCACAAGTTGGCTAGTTGGGCATCTACTCTAACATGTGGATAGCGCTATTGATATCGAGGAAGGTCTGCGGAGCCGGAGGTCGCGTGCTAGGCCTCAGGATGCTCAGGGTGGTCGTCCCGCTGTTCAGGGAGCACAGTCTTCGCAGTCAGCTCATCAACCCCAGCAGTAGCAGCAGCAGTTGGCTCAGCAGTCTGACCGTCAGAGGTTTCAACCTCGTGGCCATCAGTTTAAGAAGAAGTCTGGTTCTGGCAGCTCTAGTAGCAGTGGTTCTAGGGCAGAGTTTTGTGGCTTCTGTGGAGGCAAGCATCCGTTGACTCAGTGCGTTGGTGTGCAGGGCTCTTGTAATATCTGTGGTCAGTATGGACATTTAGCGAGGGTGTGTCCGTCGGCTGGATCGCAGCAAGCCGCAGCCCCACCTCAGGGTCGAGGAGGATCGTCTAGGGTTTGTTCCCCTCAGATTCCGCAGCCTAGGGTTGGAGAGACGCAGTTTAGGCCGTTCCAGTTACCTGGTCCGTCGCGTTTTGGACAGTCATCTCAGCAGCATTTCTCTGGACCCCAACATGCTCAAGCGAACGCTATGACTAGGGAGCAATCGGAGGAGACGCCGAGCAAGGTGATTTCAGGTACATGCCTTGTCTTTGACTTTCCTGCACAAGTTTTGTTTGACACTGGCGCATCGCATTCGTTTATTCTGATGGATTTGTGGTCGATCATGGTTTGCATACCACTTCTTTGCACGATTTTGTGTCTGTTTCTACTCCTGGCGGTGCGAGATTGTACTCCCAAGAAGTTTTGTTGAATGGAGTTCTGAGGTTTGGTGAGCATGTGCTAGTAGCGAATTTGATTCGTTTGATGTTGTGGGATTTCGACTGCATAGTGGGAATGGACGTGTTGTCCAGCTATAGGGCCTCCGTGGATTGTTTCCATGGGATCGTGCGTTTTAGGCCTCAGTCCGGTGAGAAATGGAATTACTACGGAGCTGATTCCCAGTCGAAGATTCCGTTGATCTCATCGATGGAGATGTTCAGCTTGTTGTCGGCGGAGAACGCTGGTTTTATGATTTATGCGTTGGATGCATCTTCTTTTTTGCATGTGCATCTCAGCGACGTTCCAGTGGTGCGTCATTTTCCTGATGTGTTTCCGGAGGAGATTCCTGGTTTTCCTCCGAGGAGGGAGATTGACTTTAGCATTGAGTTGGTGCCCGGCACAGCTCCGATTTCGTGTGCACCATATCGTTTAGCGCCTGCTGAGTTGAGAGAGCTCAAGGTGCAACTGGATGACTTGCTGGAGAAAGGTTTTATCAGACCTAGCATGTCGCCGTGGGGAGCGCCTATCTTGTTTGTCAAGAAGAAGGATGGCACAATGAGAATGTGCATTGACTTCTGTCAGCTGAACAAAGTTACTGTTAAGAATAAGTACCCGTTGCCGAGGATCGATGACTTGTTTGACCAGTTGCAAGGTTCTGCTGTATATTCGAAGATCGATCTACGTTCAGGGTACCATCAGCTGAGAGTTAGAGATCAAGATGTTGCAAAGACTGCTTTTCGTACTAGGTACGGGCACTTTGAGTTTCTGGTGATGCCGTTTGGATTGACCAATGCTCCTGCAGTCTTCATGGATTTGATGAACCGAGTCTTCCGCGAGTTTATAGATCGGATTGTGATAGTGTTCATCGACGACATCTTGGTGTATTCGAAGACACCTTTGGAGCATAACGAGCATTTGAGAGTAGTTCTTCAGACGTTGAGAGACTCGCAGCTGTATGTTAAATTCTCTAAGTGCGATTTCTGGTTGCATCGCGTCGTGTTTTTGGGTCATGTGATTTCATCGGATGGCATTTCTGTGGATCCCAGTAACATTGATGCTGTTTTGAACTGGGAGCGACCTAGGAATGTAATTGAGGTTCGTAGTTTCTTGGGTCTGGCCGGCTATTACCGTCGTTTTATAGAGCGTTTCTCTAGTATAGCTAGGCCGATGACTCAGCTGACTCAGAAAGACAAGCGGTTCGTTTGGAATGAGCAATTCGTGAATGCTTTCAATTGCTCAAGGAGAAGTTGACTACTGCGCCTGTGTTGGCTTTGCCGTCTGGTTCAGGTGGCTACGTCGTGTGTTCTGATGCTTCCCTCAATGGATTGGCCTGTGTGTTGATGCAACATGGACGGGTCATTGCGTATGCTTCACGGCAGCTGAAACCGCATGAGACTCGTTACCGAGTTCATGATTTGGAGCTAGCAGCTGTGGTCTTTGCGTTGAAGATCTGGCGCCACTATCTGTATGACGAGCAGTTTGTGGTGTATTCAGACCACAAGAGTTTGCAGTATCTGTTTTCGCAGCCTGACTTGAATATGAGACAGCGTAGGTGGATTGAGCTGCTAAAGGATTTTGATTGCGAGATCAAGTACCAGCCTGGGAAAGTTAACTTAGTTGCTGATGCTCTGATTAGGAAGGCTCCGGAAAAGATGCTTGCGTCGCTGTATCTTTCTAAGGATTGTGAGCATCTTAGAACTACTGGTTGGAGGTTTTACCCGATTGAGGATTATGTGGTGGTTTCTTCTTTCCAAGTGGAGCCACAAATTGTTTCGAGCATTAGAGCCACTCAAAGGACAGATCCTTCCATCCACGAGATGAAGTTGAAGGTCAGGGCTGGACAGCTTGAGGACTATTCATTTCGTCTGATGGTTGTTTGCGTTTCCGTGGTGGGTTGGTTGTGCCCAATCTGATAGATCTTCGGGAGGAGATCCTTAGAGTTCATCCTGGTGCACGGAAGATGTACCATGCGTTGAAGCCGCACTTCTGGTGGACTGGTTTGAAGAGCGAAGTTGCTAGTTTTGTCGCTCGTTGCTTGAATTGTCAGCAGGTTAAGGCTGAAAGGATGAGACCGGTGGTCTGTTGCAGAGTTTGGAAGTGCCCCAATGGAATTGGGAGCACATAGCGATGGATTTTGTGACGCATTTGTCAATTTGTAATCGACAAATTGTCGAAGTCTGCACATTTTATTCCATATGCAATGAAGTTCTCGTTGAAGAAAATGGCGAAACTGTAATGTAGATTTTGTGGTTAGACTGTCATATGTGCCTTTTTCGATTGTTTCTGTACCGAGACCAAGGTTTACTTCCAGGTTTTGGAAGAGTTTGCAAGCAGCTTTAGGTACCAGATTGACTATGAGTACAGCGTATCACCCCCAGACAGATGGCCAATCTGAGAGAACTATCCAGACGTTGGAGGTTATGTTAAGAGCTGTTGTAATGGATTTTGGTGGTAGCTGGAAAGACGCATTGTCTTTGGTTGAATTTTCTTATAATAACAGCTACCAAGTGACTATTTGCATGGCACCGTTCGAGGCTTTGTATGACAGAAAGTGCAGATCGCCGGTATGTTGGGAAGAAGTGGGGGAGAAGCAGCTGTCTTCCCCAGATTTTGTGCAGCAGATGAAAGATCATGTGGATCTGATTCGTCAGCAGATTAAAGCTGCCCAGGATCGCCAAGCTAGTTATACGAATAGGAGGCGTAGACCTCTAGAGTTTCAGGTTGGTGATCTCGTTTTCCTTAAAGTTTCTCCGTTTCGCAGTGTTATGCGCTTTGGACACAAGGGAAAATTAGCCCTCGTTATGTTGGTCCGTATGAGATTGTTGAGAGGATTGGACCTTTGGCGTATCGGCTGTTTTTGCCACCCGAATTATCTTCTCTACATTATGTCTTTCATGTTTCCATGTTGAGGAAGTATGAGCCAGATCCGTCTCATGTGCTTAGAGCTGACGAGGTTGAGTTAGATCAGAGGTTGAGTTACGTTGAGTATCCCTTGCGAATTCTGGACAGAAAAGAGAAACAATTGAGGAATAAAACCATTTCTTTGGTAATGGTGCAATGGAGCAAACATGGTAGGGAAGAAGCTACCTGGGAGTTGGAAGAAAAGATGCAGCGTGAGTGGCCGCATCTGTTTGAGTAACTGTTGTATCAGTTTCCTGTAGATTGGTTAGCTTTTGGTTGTTCTTTTTCCCTAGTTGTTGTTTGTTGTTTGCTCAGTTATCTTGAACTCTTGGGTTCAGTTGAGTTGTTCCTGGACTTGTTGATTTCGAGGAAGAAATCGTGTTTTAGTGGGGGAGAGATGTGAGACCTGTGTTTTCGCAATTAGGTGTTGCTTGGGTTGAAACCAGCTGGTAGTAGATGCATGTGTTGAAGCCATCGAATTTGCCTTAGTGTTAGAATCAGCAGTTGGAAAGATATCAGCAGTAGTAGTAGGAATCAGCCGTTGAGTGATCGCGTCAGCTGTTGGTATTTCAGTTGTTGCGTTTTGATAGGAAGAAGCAGCAATGCTGACGTGGATTTCCAACGTTGGTTATTAGCACGTATCCAGCTGTTGCGAGAGACCAGCTGTTGCGAGTGATAAGCTGTTGGTATTTTAGTTGCGATGATCAGCAGAGAGCGCTAAGGGACTCTGAAGCGACGACGTTTTGTGAACAGGAACCAGCTGTTGGTTTTGTTAGCGTGTTTTATAGCGGGTAGTTGTTTTGTGAACAGGAACCAGCTGTTGGTTTCGTTAGCGTGTTTTATAGTGGGTAGCGAAACTATGTCGTTTTGATAAGTTGGAACGACAGCATTTTGAGTGGAGCGATTTGTACCAGCTGTTGGTTATGATAGACATCAGCTGTTGGTAGCGAGGTGACGTGTTCCTCTGCGACGTTGTTTGGTTAAGTTGGTGCGACTCCGTTTAGCCTTAGCGTTGTTGAGAGATCCAACTGCTGGTTGATATAACAGCGATGATGACTGTTTTTTTGATGGAATCTGTTCCTAATTCTGTCAGATGTTGAGAAGTGTATTTAACAGAGGACTTGGCTGCTGTTCTCTATTATTGGTTCCCCGATACTTAGCAAATATTTCCCCCGATTCCCAATCTTTGTCTCGAACCCTAAGCACTGTTCACCGTAGCTTTTCTCCATTGATTCCCGTCATTTCCCTTCTCTGTTTTGAGCAAGACCGGTGGCGCTGCACTCCTTGGGAGTTGCTCTTTCGATTGATACCACTTTTGGAAGCTGTGGTAGGCTGGAAGTAGGATCGCGAAGTTGCTATCTTCGGCAGTGTGTTCGTGTGTGCAGGTAGAACATCGAATTGTTGTTAAGATCTTACCTCGAGCGTTTATTTAAGCTTCCTGTTGAGTTGTTGGGTAGGATTGATCGTTGGTTGAGTGTAGCTCCCAGTTTGTGATTCTGTGTTAGCGTCCCTGAGAATTATGCGTATTGTTTAGTAGGTTTTATACCAGATTTCTCGGGACCCCGTTTGTGGTAGTTGTTGCACAAAATATCGAGGTACGGATTTGGAGCTTGTAATTCAGCGTGGTTATGGCTTGGATAAATTGTGAGGTTGCTGTTGTGTGAATTTCCGTGTATGATTGATGTTGCATATGTTTTATGCTATATGTTTTGTTAGCTGTTGCATACACGCATATTCCATTCAGCTGTTGCAGCGATGACTTGTTGTTGTTGCTCTGTTTCTTACCAGGATGCGAGTGCGAGCGACAATACCGCACTCTCATCTCCCTGCTGGGATTTGTTAGACCTCATGCACCGAGTGTTTAACTACCACAGTTCATGAGTTGGGCAATGGCAGGTTGAGCTGTTTGATTCATCTGGTATTCGGGTGTGGTGTAAAGATGAGCGGGTAATTCTCGTATGCTTGTATACACGCCAGTGGCCACCATTCGTTGCAGATTCAGTTGAGCTGTGCTTGAGTTCCTTGGCTCCCTTCTTCGGTTGTAGCCTTCGGCTGTTGTCACGTTCTTCATGCATAGCATCTGCATTTTATCTTTGCTATTTACTGCTATTTTATAGTTGCTCTCCGTACTGGGGTTTGACCCCAATGTCCCTCTGGGGCTTGGTTTGTTTTGTTTGCCTGTTGTTGTTCAGGGTTTCCAGGTTACTCAGTTGGTCGTGGAGTTGGCCCGGCTGGAGGTGCCCCAGGTGATGGATAGAGTATCCCAATTATGTATAGTATTTATATGCACTGGTATCACTTCGGGTGGGATGTCCCGGGTGATGCTTAGTATAGCTAGTAGTCTGCTATGTGTTCTGTTGTATTCAGTTGTGGTTGTTGTCAGGTACTTGGTGCCTGTTTTATGCTATACTGGTTTATTGTGGCTCGTAGCTTTTGCTTGTTGTGTAAACTGGGATTATTTTGAGTATTTCCGTATTTTAAATTATATTGTCTTTCTGTCAGGCCAAAAGCAAAAATTTTAACCACTTTTTAGTTTCTTCCGCTTGTTTTTGCGTGGTTTATATCTGATGTGAGCACGAGGCCTGACAGATGAAACCCTCTCACCATTCGCAATGTTCAAGTCAATTAAAATCCTACTAGCCATAGCCGCGTGGTATGACTATGAGATATGGCAAATGGATGTGAAAACTTCGTTCCTTAATGGAAACATTAAGGAAGAGATCTATATGACGCAGCCTGAGGGTTTCACATCTGTAGGAAGTGAGCATAAAGTATGCAAACTTCAGAGATCGATCTATGGTCTCAAACAAGCATCGAGAAGTTGGAACCTGAGATTTGATGAAACAATTAAAGAATTTGGTTTCATCAAGAATCCCGAGGAGCCATGTGTGTATAAGAAGGTAGTTAAAAATGTTGTGACATTCCTTGTACTTTATGTTGATGACATTCTACTCATTGGAAATGATGTAGGAATGTTGCAGTCAACTAAAGTATAGTTGTCTAGTTGATTCTCGATGAAGGACATGGGTGAAGCATCCTATATTCTGGGAATACAGATCTATAGGGATAGATCGAAAAGGATGCTCGGACTCACCCAAGCGACCTACATCGATACCATACTTAAGAGATTCTCTATGGAAGAGTCCAAGAGAGGACACCTACCTATGTGCCACGGGGTCACTCTATCCAAGTCTATGTGTCCAAAGACTGATAAGGAGATAGAGAGTATGACACGTGTGCCATATGCTTCGGCAATAGGTAGTATTATGTATGGTATGATCTCAACTAGACCAAATATCGCATATGCTCTGAGTGTCACGAGCTGCTACCAAGCCAACCCCGGCCAAATGCATTGGAAGGCTGTGAAAGATATTCTTAAGTACTTATGAAGGACTAAGAATATGTTCATAGTCTATGGGGGTGGTGAACTGAAATTGGAAGGCTATACTGATTCAAGCTTCCAATGCGATGTGGATGATTCGAAGTCAACCTCTGGATTTGTATTCATGCTCAATGGTGGTGCTGTCTCTTTAAAAAGTTCCAAGCAAGACACCATCGCAGATTCAACCACTGAGGCTGAGTGCATTGCGGCATCAGCTGCTGCTAAAGAGGCGGTTTGGATAAGGAATTTTGTCCAAGAGTTGGGCGTAATCCCTGAAGGAGTTGGTCCAGTCCCGGTGTACAGTGACAACACAGGTGCCGTTGCGCAAGCAAAGGAACCTAGGTCTCACCAAATATTCAAACATATACTGAGGAAATACCACATAATCTGGGATATTCTGGCTAGAGGTGACATAGCAGTTCAGAAAGTCGCCTCTGCAGACAACATTGCTGATCCACTTACGAAGCCCTTGTCAGGACCGTTGTTTGAAAAACATCATTAAACAATGGGACTACGTCTGATGAGTAGTTGGCTTTAGGACAAGTGGGAGATTGTTAGAGTAGGTGCCCAACTAGCCAACTTGTGACGTGTGGATTTTTGTTGACTCTATGTAAAACGATCTTTATTTATGAAATTCGTATTCTTTTATGGCATTATTTATCTTCATTATCTTTATAATGTTAACAACTGTGTTGGATAAAGACCTAGAATGCACCATAGTGTATGTTAGATGTGATAGTGGATATGATGGCTATCATGAAACACATCTAATAGTCACTGTGTATTCTAAACTCGTTCCTAGTCGATTGGACTGTCAAAATGAGGATAAGGCCACCCGAGCCAACTTGTGACGTGTGGAGTTTTTGTTGACTCTATGTTAAAACGATCTTTATTTATGAAATTCGTATTCGTTTTATGGCATTATTTATCTTCATTAGCTTTATAATGTTAACAACTGTGTTGGATAAAGACCTAGAATGCACCATAGTGTATGTTAGATGTGATAGTGGATATGATGGCTATCATGAAACACATCTAATAGTCACTGTGTATTCTAAACTCGTTCCTAGTCGATTGGACTGTCAAAATGAGGATAAGGCCACCCGAGTTTGAGACTAACATCTGCAATGTGAAGTACCACATTTCATTGGTAGGGAACATTGTGATGTTCTGAGCATGCAGATGGATAGTGACTTGGCGATCTATCGAATTACCCTCGTTCGGACTTTCCAAGTGGTTACATTTGTCGAGTGGATTAAGTTCGAGATCTTGGTTGTACAGATTAACCCTTATTACTCGAAACGTCATTGAGACTCTACATGATAGGTGCCTCACTTTGACCCGTTTACCGACTCAGTTGGGGTCATCAGGTGGCGGGGTCGGGTGAGGTCCCGATGCATGTAGGAGTCGATGCTTCGTTGTCGAGGATTCAACGCTCGCGATTGTGCTGTTGGGGAACCGTGGTGGATCCGGATCCCGTCTCCCGACGAGGCAGCGGAAGAACAAAATTAGGCCGAGAAACGTTCAATACAATTCAAAATAACACAATATGAACCATTCATAGGGTGTTTAGTCAGTTACCTTGCTGGCGTCTTGGCGCCTGGCTCCGACCAGTTTCACGAGGAAACCGGCACTTCACGGTAGGCGGCGGTAGATTATGTCAATCAGGTCCACGACCGGAAGGGAGACTCCTTCATCAGCCTACACTAGAAGGCCTGACGAGATCAGCGCGGACGGATTCTCCTCGAAAGATTGGCCGGAACAAATTCCGAGGAGGGAGACGGCGGCGACGCGTGGCGTGCACGGCGGCGGCGGCTTGGAGAGGAGGGAGGCGGCCGAGGGATTAGGAGCTAAGGTTAGGGTTTTGTGTAATCTAGTCTTGTGATTAAAGCCTCCAAGTCTACATTAAGTAGACTAGTGGTAAACTTGGACCGGCCCAACGGGCCCGGGTCCAACGTATGAACATTCGGTTCATCCCTATCACCGTGACTTCATCGTAACTCCGATCTCCGATCAGATCGGACCAATCGACTCAGTTTCCAAACTGAGTATTATGATCTGAAAAATCATTTTTCAGAACCCCAGTGCAAAATGACCGTTTTGCCCCTCAACAGCGGAAATCACGATTTGACCCATGTTGACTTTTAGGAAGTCGCACTTCCAAAATCCTCCTCAAGTGCTCAACACATTGAGCGGAAATCTCGAATCCAGTACTTGTGTGACCCTCAATGGTTCAGGGATACATCTAGCCGTGGGCCCACAACCATTGTGGCTCCGGAATCACAATTCCTGACTTGCCCATCGGATCATGGTAAGAGCGTCTAGAAACATCGCCCCATGATCCCCTAGGTATCACTGATAGTGCCTGCAAGAACCAGTTGGTCGTGGTTAGTGTATAGTATGGTCCTTTCAATCCATATATCCCGATGAGATCAACGACCATTGGTAAATCGAGAGTCGTTATAGATCCGATAGCTATGCATACATCTTGGAGATCGAATAGTGACATCACGAGTGTAACTAGGTAAACCCATTGGTTGAATCCACGATGGTGTCTTGCTTGGAACTCTTCCAAGAGACAGCACTACCATTGAGCATGAATACAAATCCAGAGGTTGACTTCGAATCATCCACGTCACACTGGAAGCTAGAATCAGTGTAGCCTTCCAGTTTCAGTTCACACCCCCATAACCATGAACATATTCTTAGTCCTTCGTAAG
>KQ995773.1:30189-45465 GCA_001598015.1 Dorcoceras hygrometricum | reverse complement strand
TTTCGTAAAATTCAGCAGCAACTAACAAATCAACAACGCGCGCTTACACTGCAAAACGACACCGTTCTAACTAATCTAAACGACGCCGTAACACAAAACCAGCAGGTAACGATCAGCAGAAGCAAACAAAAGCATTCGCGTGAAAGCACTTCAAAACGACACCGTAGCAAAAATCAGCAGGCACAACTCTCGCAAGCAAAACAAACCATCTGCTGATCGCGCGAAGTTCTCAAAACGACGACGCATCTCGACGCCTTTGAAATTTCGCATCTGCTGAACTCTCAACGAAAAGCTCAAAACGCAGCGTTTCCACTAACTCAAACGACGCCGCTTCTCAACGCTAGTATTGCGCATCTGCTGATCAGCAGCAAGCAATACAACGCAATTACAATCAGCAGCAAACATCACGTCACGCCTACGCCATCATATCTATCAGCAGCTCTCAAACCATCTGCTGAATTCAATAGCCATCTGCTGAATTAATAGTCTCCAATCCAAAATGTTGACTAACACGCGTCACTTCCTCGTTCAACCTCACGCTACGCGCAATGTCTACCAGCAGCAACTTCAACTCGAACTAAAACCAGCAGACCTTCAATCTTAAATCAAAACCAGCAGCACTCCTTTCGTCACGATGACGTCACCTCTGCTGATTCAATATTCACCAGCATGATCTACAGTAACCTGCTGATTCCAGTTTCTCCAAAATCAACGCTACACTCAAAAATTCAGCAGGAACTTCATCCCTTTCGCAAATTCCTCAAATCACGCGAGATTAATCCCAATTCAAATCAATTAATCACAAATCTAACTTCTCAATCCTCACAATGGTGCATTCTAGGTCTTTATCCAACACAATTGTTAACATTATATAACATAATGAAAATAAAGAATTCCATAAAGAAATGCGAATATCATATATAAATATCGTTTCATACAAGAGTCTATAAAACCCACATGTCACATGTTGGCTAGTTGGGCATCTACTCTAACAGAACCCGAGACCTACGGTTCCGTAATCCTTCCTCGATGTCCATTGCCTTGTCCACCGCGTCCGCATAACTGGTAGGTGAACTCGCCAACACCAAGGAATACAGATCCTCGTTTAGCCCTTCCAAGAACCGGTTCCTCTTTGCCCTCTGTCGGCCAGACACATGAGGAACATAATCCAGAAGAGAAGAAAACCTTCGAGCATACTCTCTCACTGACATTGTGACGCCCAAACCCATGGGAATCAACGGAATTGAAGTAAATAAAAATCGAAAGAAATAGAAGGACTAAATTAGAAATAAAGTAAGCTGTATTTCCTTACACAAAACTGAAATAAAGCAGATGGCGCCAGAAGTAAACAGTAGAAACAGATTTGAAATATAAGACTTCAGATTTCGATTACAAAAAATCAGATATTACAACTACTGGAACTCTATATAAATTCTCCATTGTTGTAATTGATATTAATACAGATTGACAAAAGATAAAAACAACAACACCTGTGACTACGTGGAAACGCTGGCCATTGACAAACACACGCAGCCCCCAGATCTGGTTCAACTTGCGCCACCCGCCTGCCCCTGAGCTGCCTCACGTGCATCGGGAAAAATAGTGAGCCTAAGGGCTCAACAATTAAAACTAAGGATAAAAAAGATCACGTAAATGCAGCTAACTGTATCGTAATACGAAAATTAAAGGAAGACATCTGAATCTGAAATCTCGCTACTAAAAAAAATACATCGGAACATCGGATCTGAATTGCTTTGTACTGAGTGACTTATGGTCTAGAGGCTCTCTGGTGGTCCTTGTGCATGAAGCATGTTATCTGAATCAGTAACTCTCTGTGAAGGGATCACAGTATTTCCATAATCTTGGTCCCTTCTGCTATGAAGGGATTACAGTTATACCGTAATCTTGGTCCCTTCCTGATTGACCGGGTCCTCTATGCCATAAGTCCTAAAAACTGAAACTTTACTTCCTTTACTTTAAAACTACTTTTATACTTTGATTTCGATCAAAGATCGATCACTGAAAACTAGTAGTTTCACTGCTATGAAACTCATTTTTATCTTAAAAACGTTACTGAGTGTACTGCTGGGCTAGGAGCTGATGATAACAAAGACCAGCTCTGAAGAGAAACGACTGGAGAGTGCAAACAGATTAGGGTTTTGGAACACAGATTTCATGCGCATAGGGACGACTTGACCATATAACATATCTCAGGTGTGAAAACAGATCACAGGCTCGAATAACAGCTTTGACTAAAGAAAAATATCTTGCGAATAAGAGAAACAGATCTGGTTCTATGTAAACAGATTTCACGTAGAAAAACAGATCTGGCTAAGAAAACAGATCTGACTGAGAAACAGTAATACAAGCTTCGGGCAAGAATTTTAGATTTGGAAGGTCACTCAGCTATGAGAAACCCATCAAGCAGATTTGGCTAAGATACTGCTTACGCGTAGAAAACTGACTTGGCTTAGAAACACGAAAATACTGCATCAACTCAGACAGTACCAAAACAAACTAGCTTCGCTTATCCAATCGAAACAAAATCCCGATCGAACCAGCGTCGCCTATCTATTTAGATTCAATGTCCAGAACGTCCACAGTTCATAGGAACGACAAGAATCATTTCTTGACTTATCTCAACTGGAATCTGTACAACTCAGTATTTTGAAAACACAGCTGCTTACTAAAAGTTAACTAAAACATCAAAGCTGTGAATCCATAACTTAACATAAACTCGAACTGGAACATACAATAGGCAAGCATACACAGAAAACAACGAAGCAATATATATGTTTTCCAGATGCAGCAAGAATCAGTTTACTTGCCTGAAAAGAAAGTCACAACGAGCAGATGGCCTCGGCCATAAATCTTCTCAAGCACACCTCTAAGAGCTCTTTAAATATTTGAGAGAACTAAAACTTTTCTTACATACAAAATGAATCCAGAATTTCACGTAAACTATTTTATACGTGGGGGCATGATTGGGTAGTATGTGAAAACACTTGAGTAGGCATGGTTACCGTGCCAACTCTTTGTACTTTTTAAAATATTTGCTAAAAACTCCCTACTACAATTTTAATTTGGGATCTTGCTACATCAATTTAATAAAAAAAGATCTCCCAACTGAAATTATTTTAGTTTTAAAGGAAGTTCAGATCTGGACCATTTCGTATTTGTGCTTGGGGCGAAATCCTTCCGGAACCTTCTGGGCTGTTGCTTCTAAGCTATAAGAAAAATAAGGAAATCATATTTGAACTTAAATCTGAATGCTCGAAATCTCAAATCAGCCATTGAATAGAAAGACTAAAAAATTTGTGGTCCTATGGATTTTGGGGCGCTACAACTCTACCCTTCTTATTGAAATTTTGTCCTCGAAATTTACTTACCAAACAGCTCTGGGTAGAAACTACGCATATCCTCTTCTATCTCCCAAGTTGCTTCCCGCTCAGATTGGTTAGACCACTGAACTTTAACCATCGGGATGCTAAGATTTCTTAACTTCCTATTCTCTCTAAGAAGAATCCTCTCTGGTCTTTCTTCATAGCTCAGATCTGGGGCAAGTAGAATTGAATCATAGCTTAAAACATGCGACGGGTTGGGAACATACTTCCTCAAAGCTGATACATGAAAAACATTATGCACCGAGGACAGATGTGGGGGTAAAGCTAACCTATAAGCCAACGTTCCTACTTTGTCAAAAATCTCATATGGACCAATGAACCTTGGGCTTAGCTTACCCTTCTTCCCAAATCTCATTATGCCTTTCATCCGTGCTACCTTTAAGAAAACATGATCTCCGGGTTCAGAGCTCAATTCACGGTGTCTGCTATCAGCATAGCTCTTTTGCCTGATTTGAGCTGTTCTCAGTGGGTCTCTTACTTTCTTAATAGCTTCAGCGGTCTGTTCTACCAGATCTGGTCCCAAACCAGCTCGTTCTCCTACCTCATCCCAATGAATGGGTGTTTTGCATTTTCTGCCATAGAGAGCTTCATAAGGGGCCATCTGAATTGATTCTTGGAAGCTATTGTTGTACGTGAATTCTACCAAAGGCAGCTTTGAATCCCAGCTTCCTGAAAAATCGATGATACAAGCTCTGAGCAGATCTTCCAATATCTGAGTCATCCTATCTGATTGACCATCTGTCTGAGGGTGAAAAACTGTGCTAAAGGTTAACTTAGTACCTAAAGCTCTGTGAAGACTCTTCCAGAAGGCATACGTAAACCTTGGATCTCTATCAGATACAATCGAAACTGGAATACCATGAAGTCTTACTATTTCTCTTATATATATCTCAGCGTATCTGCTCACATCATAAGATGTCTTGACTGGTAAGAAATGAGCAGATTTGGTGCGTCGGTCTACTATAACCCAAATTGAATTGTATCCTAGGACAGTTCTGGGTAAACCAACTATAAAATCCATCGCAATACTCTCCCACTTCCATTCTGGTATTGGCAGGGGTTTTAGCATCCCAGCTGGTCTCTGATGCTCATCTTTGACCAACTGACAAGTTAGGCATTCTGAAACAAATCTAGCAATGTCGCGTTTCATGCCTGGCCACCAATACAGCTTTTGAATATCTTTATACATCTTGGTACTCCCTGGATGCACTGAGTACGGGGCTGTATGAGCTTCTGTCATTAGATCAGATCTTAAATTGTCAATGCTAGGAACCCATAATCTGGCTTGATATATGAAAATATCTCCAGTTGTGGTATCGAGATTACTTCCCCTCTCCTCATCTTGCTTAACCCACTTCTTTAGCTGCTCATCTAACAGCTGTCCTTCTCGGATCTGGTCTATCAGATTTGATCGAATAGTGAGATCTGCGAAGATCACTATATTATCACGGGACACCAATTCTAATCCAAACCTCTCAATCTCCTTAGCCAAGGGTCGCTGGACATTGAGCTGGGCTAATCCTATTGCTTTCCTGCTAAGAGCATCTGCCACAACGTTGGCTTTTCCTGGGTGGTAGCTAATGGTACAATCGTAATCTTTGACCAGCGCTAACCACCTTCTCTGTCTCATGTTCAATTCTTTCTGGGTGAAGAAGTATTTCAAACTCTTATGATCTGTAAATATCTCGCACTTCTCCCCATACAGATAATGTCTCCAGATCTTAAGGGAAAAAACCACAGCTGCTAATTCTAGATCATGCGTAGGATAATTCTTCTCGTGGTTCTTCAGCTGTATAGAAGCATATGCTACTACTCTACGATCTTGCATCAGTACAACTCCTAAACCTATCTTGGAAGCATCTGTGTAGATAACAAAATTCCCTTGCTCAGAAGGCATGGTTAGTACTAGAGCTTCTATCAATGCTTGCTTCAATTTTCTCAAAACTCTGCTGGCAACTAGGGGTCCACTCAAACTTAACTTTTTTCCTAGTCAACGTAGTCAATGGAACCGCTGTCTTAGAAAATCCTTGAATGAATCGCTTGTAGTATCCAGCTAGTCCCAGGAAGCTCCTTACCTCTGAAACATATCTGGGCACATGCCAGTTTTGCACAGTTTCGACCATAGCTGGGTCGACTTCTAATCCATCCTTTGAGATAATGTGACCTAGGAATGCAACCTTATCCAACCAACACTCACACTTGCTATACTTAGCAAACAATCTCTTGTCCTTCAAAACTTGTAACACTATTCGAAGCTGAAGGGCGTGCTCGGAGCTGGTCTTACAATATACGAAGATATCATCTATGAATACGATTACGAACTGATCTAAAAATGGCTGAAAAACTCTATTCATCAGATCCATAAAAACAGATGGAGCGTTAGTTAATCTAAATGGCATCACTAAAAACTCATAATGGCCATATCGCGCCCCGAAAGCTGTCTTATATATATCGGCCTCTTTAATCTTTAGCTGATGATATCTAGATCTTAAATCTATCTTGGAGAACACTGCTGCTCCCTTCAACTGGTCAAACTGTCAGGCCTCGTGCTCTACTCAGAGTTAAACCACGCAACAATAGCGGAAGCATATAAAAAGTGGTTAAAAATTTTCGCTTTTGACCTGACGGTTTAAAACATATAATTTAAAATACCAACATACTTAAAATATCCCAGTTTACAAATACACAATACAACAGTACATCATTTATACAAATACAAGTACTACAGCATACAACTGAAATCCACAAGCACATGGAATTCCCCGGCTTCCAGTACTAGTACATATATGCTATACGGTAACTGGGACACTCTATCCACCTCCTGGGGCACCTCCAGCTGGGTCAAACCCACGACCAACAGAGAAACCTGGGAAACCCGAAAACACATACAGGCAACAATACACAAGCCGCAGAGGACCTAGGGGTCAAACCCCAGTACGGAGAGCAACAATAAACAGCATAAGGAAAGCAATAGATAAATATGCAAATGCTATGCAAGGGATCAAGGCTACAACCGAAAGCAGGGAGCCAAAGGATCTCAACAACAGCTCAACAGCAAGATCTGATCAAAGGAACAATCAGTAGTGGCCACGAGATGGTGTACCGAGCATATGGGAGCTACCCACTCGTCTCCAATACACCGTACCAGATGAACACAACAACTCCACCTCCTGTTGCTCACTCATGAGATGTGTTAGCTACCCACTCCGCTCGTAGCAGGTAACAAACCCAGTTGGGAGATTGAGGTACGGGAGTTACCCGCTCGCCTCAAAGGTATACGGGAACTACCCGCTCGTTCTTGAACATAGCATCCTGGTACTCTCAATTCAACAGAACTGGCATAGCTAGCAAAACAGAGCTCGACAGCACTATGCGTGTATGCAAATGCAACAGCTGATATTATAACACAGGCACAAGTAATAACAGCACAGAGCACACACAGCCAATCATATAATCCATGCTCAATCCTAAGATGTAAACAAGTCACATCCGTACCTCAAATCTTTGTGCAACAATTACTACAAGCAGGTTGCCACAATGACGCAGATCCACCACCACAACAAGCTAGGAGCGAAATCCGACGCTTATGCTAACAGACTACACAAGGGAGATGTCTTCGCACACCTCACCAGCTTCAAGAAAACGTTCGAAAAAAACTATCCAAAGGAAGCGTCTCAGCAAGATGAGTCCAACGCTACCACTCTTACTCTTGTCGGAGCTGCCTACCGCCCGCAATCAAAGAAGATAAGGTTCGGTGAATAGTAGCTAGGGTATCGTGATAGAATTTGGAAATCGGGAAATATTCTAAGTATGGAAACTGGATACTCAAATCGAAGACCAAGTCCTCTCTTATAAGTCAAAGCTTCTCACAGTTGAAGAAACAATATCCACCACACTTAAGCTATCACTGCTGAAAATCCCGCTCGCAAAACAGATCTTGCAACAGATCTCTCTACGATATAACAACGATCGTTACTAACTCAGACGACGTCGTAGAGAATTACTGTCGCAACTGGACACGTCACCCGCTACTCACTGCTGAACACTAACCAACATCTGTTAGCAACGCTACAACATATCTCTCACACAGCTGACGCTAACGCAACTTACAGCTGGGTCTTCTTTGCTAATCCAAAACGCTGTCGTTCCAACTAATTCAAACGACGATAGAACTACTCACTACTGAAACACGCTAGCGCACTCGCTATTACTAAGTGACTGCTGATCTCGCTACTACTGCTGAATACAACCACTACTGCTGACGTCACCAATGCTGAGCGCCAACATTCAGCGATAAATCGCGCTAACTTCTTAACAGATTCCGCGCCAACTCCAATTCTCCAGAACTGTTCCAAGGCTGAAACCAAAACCCACTAGCTTCTCCAAGCTCATCAACGCAAAGCTGATCTCAATAAAACCTGATTAATTAACTCAATTAATCTTATCAGCTTTCAGGTCTCACGTCTCTCCCCCACTAAAACAGGATTTCGTCCTCGAAATCAATCAACTCCAAAACAAGAGTTTAAGATAACTGGGGAAGAAACACAACCAACTACTGGAACTAAAACAACATCTCCTCAAACAGATGCGGCCACTCACGTTGCATCTTTTCTTCCAGTTCCCAAGTAGCTTCTTCTCTACCGTGCTTGCTCCACTGAACCATCACCAAAGGAATGGTTTTATTCCTCAGCTGTTTCTCTTTTCTATCCAAGATCTCAACGGATACTCAACATAGCTCAAAGTCCATTCTAACTCAACCTCGTCAGTTCTCAACACATGCGAGGGATCTGGCTCATACTTCCTCAACATCGAAACATGAAACACATCATGTAGGGAGGACAAATCTGGTGGCAACAACAGCCGATAATCCAAAGGACCAATCCTCTATAATATCTCATAAGGACCAACATAACGAGGAGATAACTTTCCCTTGAAACCAAATCTCATAACATTGCGGAAAGGAGAAACCTTAAGGAAAACTAGATCACCAACTTCAAACTCTAAAGGCCTACGCCTCTTATTCGCATAACTGGCTTGGAGATCTTGTGCAGCTTTCATTCTCTGGCGAATCAAGTCCACCTGATCTCTCATCTGCTGCACAAACTCTGGGGAAGACAGCTGCTTCTCCCCCACTTCTTCCCAACATGTCGGCAACCTGCACTTTCTGCCATACAAAGCTTCAAACGGTGCCATGCCAATCGTGACCTGATAGCTGTTATTGTAGGAAAACTCAACCAAAGACAATGAGTCTTGCCAGCTACCACTGAAGTCTATCACAACAGCTCTCAACATATCCTCTAAAATTTGGATAGTCCTCTCAGATTGGCCATCTGTTTGGGGGTGATACGCTGTACTCATAGCCAATCTAGTTCCCAAAGCTGTTTGAAAACTCTTCCAAAACCTGGAAGTAAATCGAGGATCACGATCTGAAACAATCAAAACTGGCACACCATGCAAACGTACCACAAAATCTATGTACAGCTTCGCCATCTTCTTCAAAGAATAGCTCATATTATAGGGAATGAAGTGCGCAGACTTTGACAATTTGTCTACCACAACCCAAACTGCATCACAACCTCTGTTGGAGCGAGGCAAATGCATGCAAAATCCATAGCTATGTGCTCCCAATTCCATTGAGGCACCTCTAAGCTATGCAACAAACCACCAAGTCTCATCCTCTCTGCCTTGACTTGCTGACAATTCAGACATAGGGCTACAAAATCTGCAACATCACCCTTCAAACCTGCCCACCAGTAATGCTGCTTCAAGGCATAATACATCTTTCATGCACCAGGATGGACACTATATCTACTGCAGTGCGCTTCACGCAAAATCTCTTCCTTAAGATCAATCAAATTTGGCACAACAAGTCTACCACGAAACCTTAAGCAACCATCAGAAGAGACAGTATAGTCTTCCAACTGTCCAGCTCTCACCTTCAGCTTGATCTCATGGATGGAAGGATCTGTCCTTTGATCTGCTCTAATTCTAGAAACAATCTGTGGCTGAACTTGAAAAGAAAACACCACAAAATAATCCTCAGCTGGGTAAAACCTCCAACCAGTAGTGCTAAGATACTCATGCACCTTCGAAATCTGCACAGATGCAAGCATTGCCACTTGAGCCTTCCTGCTCAAGGCATCAGCAACTACATTCATCTTCCCAGGCTGGTATTTGATCTCACAATCAAAATCCTTAAGCAGCTCCATCCATCTATGCTGTCTCATATTCAAATCTGACTGAGAAAACAGATACTGAAGACTCTTGTGGTCGGAGTACACCACAAACTGCTCACCATACAGGTAGTGGCGCCAAATCATCAAAGCAAAAACCACTGCTTCTAACTCCAAATCATGAACTGGGTAACGAGTCTCATGCGGCTTCAACTGCCGAGAGGCATAAGCAATGACTCGACCATTTTGCATCAACACACAACCCAATCCATTCAAGGAAGCATCTGCACAGACTACAAAACCACCTGAACCACACGGCAGAGCTAACACAGGCGCAGAAGTTAGCTTCTCCTTGAGCAACAGAAAACTATTCTCACATTGCTCAGTCCAAACAAAATGCTTGTCCTTCTGAGTCAACTGCGTCATTGGCTTAGCTATACTGGAGAATCCCTCTATAAACCGCCGATAATAGCTAGCCAAACCCAAGAAACTACGAATCTCAGCAACACTATTCGGACGATCCCAGTTAAGAACAGCCTCAACCTTACTGGGATCCACAGAACAACCATCAAAAGAAATCACATGACCCAGAAACACAACTCGGTCCAACCAAAACTCGCACTTGGAAAACTTAGCATACAGCTGCGAGTCTCAAAGCTTCTAAAGAACTAGCATCAAATGCTCTTTATGCTGCAACGGAGTCTTAGAGTACCCCAAAATGTCATCGATAAACACAATCACAAACTGATCGATGAACTCTCTAAAGATTCTATTCATCAAATCCTTGAAAACCATGGGAGCATTCGTCAAACCAAAAGGCATAACTAGAAACTCGTAATGCCCATACCTCGCACGAAACGCAGTCTTCTCAACATCCTGCTCACGGATGCGCAACTGATGATACCCAGAACACAGATTGATCTTATAAAACACAGCAGAACCTTGAAACTGGTCCAAAAGATCATCGATCCTAGGCAAAGGGTACTTGTTCTTCACTGTCGCCTTGTTCAACTGCCTAAAGTCGATACACATCCTCATCGACCCGTCCTTCTTCTTAACAAACAAGATAGGCGCTCCCCACGGGGACATAATACGCCTAATGAATCCCTTCTCCAACAAATAACTAAGCTTCTCCTTAAGCTCCCTCAACTCAGCAGGCGCTAAACGATACGGAGCATGAGAAATTGAACCTGTACCAGGAACCAACTCAATGCCGAAGTTTATATCCCGCCTCGGAGGAAAACCAGGAATCTCCTCCGGAAACACATCCGGAAAGTTGAACCACAGGGACTCTACTAAGCTCTACGCTCGAAGAAGAAGACGCATCTATGGCATAGATCACGAAACCAGCATTATCAAGCGACAACAGGCTAAACATCTCCATCACAGAGACTAAAGGGATCTTCAACTGGGAATCTTGGCCGTAGAAATTCCATTTCTCGCCAGACTGGGGCCTAAATCGCACAATGCCATGGAAACAATCCACAGTGGCCTATAACTAGACAACACGTCCATGTTAGAGTAGGTGCCCAACTAGCCAACTTGTGGCGTGTGGGTTCTTGTTGACTATTTGTAAACGATCTTTATTTATGAAATTCGTATTCTTTTATGGCATTCTTTATCTTCATTATTTTACAATGTTAACAATTGCGTTGGATAAAGACCTAGAATGCACCATAGTGTATGTTAGATCTGATAGTGGATATGATGGCTATCATGAAACACATCTAATAGTCACTGTGTATTCTAAACTCGTTCCTAGTCGATTGGGCCGTCAAAATGAGGATAAGGCCGCCCGAGCTTGAGACTAGCATCTGCGATGTGAAGTACCACGTTTCATTGGTAGAACACTGTGATGTTCTGAGCATGTAGATGGATAGTGACCTGGTGATCTATCAAACGACCCTTGTTCAGACTTTCCAAGTGTTTACCATTTGTCGAGTGGATTAAGTCCGAGGTCTTGGTTGTACAGATTAGCCCTTATTACTCGAAACTTCATTTAGACTATACATGATAGGTGCCTCACTTTGACCCATTTACCGACTCAGTTGGGGTCATTTGGTGGCAGGATCAGGTGAGGTTCCGATGCATGTAGGAGTCGATGCTTCGTTGTCGAGGATTCACCGCTCGCCTTTGTGCGTGGATATACTATGCTATCTGAGGAGATAATAGTGTGATAAATCTCTGGCCAGAGTACTAGATGTGTTTTAGTTAAATGGGTTTACCTAGTAACACACGTGATGTCACTATTTGATCTCCGAGATGTATGCATGGTTATTGGATCTCTAACGACTCTCGATTTACCAATGGTCGTTGATCTGATCGGGATATATGTGTTGAAAGGACCATACTGTACGCTAACCATGACCAACTGGTTCTTGCAGGCACTATTAGTGATACCTAGGGGATCATGGGGCGATGTTTCTAGACGCTTTACCATGATCCGATGGGCTAGTTCGAAAATGTGGTTTCGGAGTCACACATGTTGTGGGCCCGCAGCTAGCTGTATCCCTGAACCATTGAGGGTCACACAAGTACTGGTTTCTCGATTCCCGCACGGAAATTAAGCTCAATTTGTTGAGCATATGAGGAGGAAGGATGGAAGTGCGACTTCCGAAAATTAAACAGGGGTCAAAAATGCAATTTCCCTGAAGTTTGGGCTAGTTTGACTGTCCTTGAAACTTGCAGGGGCCAAACTGTTATTTTGGACTAGGTGGTCCGAAAAATTGTTTTCGCATCATAATACTCAGTTTTGTAAACTGTGTAGATCGGTCCGATCTGATCGTCGATCGGGATTATGATGGAGCCACGGTGATGGACTTGAAACGAATGTTCACCTTGGGCCTGGGCCCGACCCAAGCCCATTAAACCGGTTAAAGCCCATACGAAGTCTATAAATAATGGCCCTAGGGTTGCATTACAAACACAACATAACTACACAAAACCCTAGAGCAAGCCGCCTGTGAGACCTGGAATTGTATAAGATTAATTTGGTTGGAATTAATCGGTTCTTAGAGATTTCTGGTGGTTCAGACCTCTGTTAGTAAGTTTGGTTTGCATTTTCGAGCCGGAAATCACATTTAGAGCGATTCTAGAAGTTTTCGTATTTTTGAGTTTTTGGAGGTATGTGCTGGTTTTGTTGTAGCAGCTGTTCGGTGGCAAATCCAGCCGCAACGGTTTAATTGGTAAGCGCGAGATCTCGCTACACCTTCGTTTCTATGAAGTCTGGTAGCGTATTTTGTATCCAGTCGTTGCATTGGTGTGTTTGTATTCAATGGAAAAAACGACAGCGTTTAGTTAAGTTGGTGCGACGCCGTTTTGAGTGTTGGGTCTAGTACCAGCTGGTGGGATCGGTTCGTGTGTGCCTGCTGGTTGTCTAGCTGAGAGTAGATGTCAACGATGGTCAACTCTACTATAGCTTGCGTCTGGTTTTCCTGTAGCTTGCGGCTGGTATTGCGCGGGGGTTATCGACCATATTTGATGACGTAAGCTATGCGACGCCGTTTTATTAAGTTGGAACGCAGCGTTTTGATGCAACGTCTGGTATCAGCTTTTGAGTGTTATATAATCCAGCTTTTGGATTTGAGAACCAGCCGATGGTTTTAGGCGACCATCTGGTGGTAGATTTGATGACGTATGCGGCGCGACATCGTTTTGTTAAGTCGCTGCGACACCGTTTTGATTAGCGTTGGTTGTAAATTCAGCAGCTGGTTTCTTTGCATCAGCTGGTTGTATTTGTTTGTAGCGTGCGTCAACTGGTTATGTCGGTGGATGATTTCAACCAGCTCTTACGCGTGTATTTAAGGAAGACTTGGTCTTCGATTTCAAGCACCAGATCCCATACTTAGCGAAATATTATCTTGGTTGTCGACCTCTGTTCTTCAAACCCTCGGGTACTGTTCACCGTTGATTTTATCCGATGATTCCCATCGTTTCCGGCCATCGTTTTGGACGTGCGAGGTAGCGTTGGACTCCTCTTGAGAAGCTCTTTCATCTCTTACCCATTTTGGAGGCTATCGTTGGCTAGAACAAAAGCTCGAAGCTACTGTCTTTCGGCCGAGTGTTGTGTAAGCAGGTAGCTTTCGAATTCAGTTGTTGGAATCTTGTTCTAGGCCTTGTTTTAAGCTCCTTTTATAGTTGTATGGGTTATGTAGTTGCTGGTTGAGTTGTTGCTCCCAGCCAGTGTTTGGCCGTGAGTTCTGTTGGTATTTCCTTGAACCTGCTTGTGCGTGTGTTAGCAGGTGTTGGACTTAGATATCTCGGGCTCTTTGTTGTGGTATTGAGCTAGGAATTAAGGTACAGATTGGAGCTTGTAATACAACGATGTTATGGCTTGGATAATTTGTGAGATGGCTATTGCTGGCTGCTGTTTTTTGAGATGACTGTTGGTTATGTGGTGTATACTTGCTGATGCTATTATTGTTTCGCATATGTTTATATGCTTGTTATTCCAGCATGTTGCATACACGCATTTGCATCTCCGTTCAGCTTTTGCAGCCATTGCTTCGTTGTTATTGTTCTGTTTACTTACCGGGATGCGAGGGCGAGCGGTGATTCCGCACTTTCATTTCCCCTATGCGCCGAATGGTTAGCTACCATAGTTCATAGGTTGGGTTGTTGATGCATCTGGTAAGGGTGGGCGAGTAGGGGTGAGTGGGTAGCACCCACATGTCCTACACTCACCGTGGCCACATATTCTGTTGCAGATCCCGTTGAGCTGTTGTTTCCTTTCTCATGCATAGCATCTTCATTTTATTCTTGCTGTTTACTGCTGTTTTATAGTTGCTCTCCGTACTGGGGTTTGACCCCATGTCCTTCTGGGGCTTGGTTGTTTTCCTTGTTGTGTTATTTTCAGGAAACCCAGGTTTTACAGCTGGTCATGGTTTTAGCCCAGCAGGTGGTGCCCCAGGAGGTGGTTAGAGTATCCCAGTGGCGTATAGCATATTTATATGTATCAGTATTCTTAGCCAGGGGGATGCCCTGTGCTTTGTCGTTGTATCCAGTGGTTGGAGTCCGATACTTTTTTTTGTATGCTATATTTTTTGTGTTGTTTAGTGGTTTTTATAAACTGGGATCTATTTTTAGTATTGCATTATTTTAAATTATATTGTTTTAACTCGTCAGGCCAAAAGAGAAAATTTTACCCGCTTTTTAGCAGCTTCCGCATGTGTTTGTATGTTTTATCTATTATTAGAGCACGAGGCCTGACATTTTTGGTATCAGAGCTTAAGCTGGGATAAGCTCGATTTCTTTGATCACACTTGAGTCTAGGCACAGTGTTGTGTGTTGCATGTGCTTGACTATGTGATTACCTGCTGCATATTTCTATGTTCTATGCTGTATCTGTTCTATCTTGCTTGATCCTATTGAGTGTTTTTGTCGATGTCGCCTAGACATCGTGGTAGAGGTAGGGGGCAGTTTGAGGAATCGGCAGGACAGAATGAGGATCAGCGTAGCGCTCCTAGCCGTTCTCGTAGTCGGCATGAGTAGGAGGAGGAAGTTGGTGACTTGCCTCCCCCGGTGGAGCGGATGGATGTTGTTATAGCACGGTTTCAGCGGATGAACCGTCCAGTTTTTAATGGTGACGAGTCCAATGAGGATGCAGACTCATGGCTCCGGAATATCATTGGTCTTTTCGATCGGGTGCAGTATGATGATGATCTTCGGCTGAGTTTAGCGACCCTCTTGCTCAGGAAGGC
>KQ995773.1:4773-22357 GCA_001598015.1 Dorcoceras hygrometricum | reverse complement strand
TGTATCCCTATTTGTCATGGCTATTTAAATGTAAATATTAACTTTGTGGGAGGATGAATTTGAAGATGGTGGAGATGATGATCAAAGATACTGAAGATCAAAGATTTGTAAAACTGGAAGCTTATGTAATATGATTGCATTTGCATACTGCATGTCACCTAGGATTGGACCTAGATCCGTGCTTGGCAACCACGGATCTCATAGCTCTCGCTTAGCGATCATCCCAATTATATATACGTGATATATATCTGTTGAATCCAAGATTTTGAATTTGATTTAAAATTATTGAGACCAAATTTCAAAATTAAAATCCCTCATTTTAAATTTGATTTAAAATTTATATCAAGATTAAAAGTTTATTCGATAACCTAAGGGAATTTAAATATTGTTTAAAATTTCCTACCTTCCATCAACAATGAGTGTACGTCGATGCTACCCGTATACATGGCCCAACATATTATTGAGGGGGTTATGTATGCCGGAAAGCTGTACACGTCATTGACACTTGCTATGAGTTGGTTGGAACTCCCTTTAACGTTGGCTCATATTATTGGGGACGTTGAGGGGACCGTCCATCACAACTCAACATTGATGGGTCATCTTGACACGTGATAGTAATCGGCGTCATATTATTGGGCCCTTACTGGACGTGAGGTAAATACATGTAGGTTGCACCTGTTGCAATTGGGCTCTACCTTTTGAGGATCATGGTTGACTGATATTATTCGGGACCATGATTTCTTGATTGAACTCTATGTACCCACGAAGGAAACTTGCTTTCTCGATTTCATTAGAGGGTGGTGAAATCGTTAAAATAGTGGGAGGGTAATTCATAAAACTAAATGACCTTGTTTTATGTCTTAGCGTTTTTCATAAATAGTCTGTAATGCATGTCTGTTTTTCTTTTCAGTATAAACTGCTATTACAATGTCTTCAATCAAAAATCCACTTGCTGCTATACTGGATAGCAACAAGTTCACTGGTTTGAACTACCAAGTTTGGCTTCGAAACCTCAAGATTATCTTGGCTTCGGAGAAAATTCTCTACACGCTAGAGAAGAACCCTCCGAAAGAAGCCCCTGCCGATGCCAGTCCTGAGGAACTGGCCAAGCTGGACAAATGGTGGGACGACGAGCTAAAGGCACGGTGCTATGTGATAGCATCGATGTCCAACGAAATGCAGCGGCGTTTTGAGAAGACGGAGTATGCTGATGGCATACACCTTCATCTCAAGGAGCTGTATGGGGAGAACTCTTGGACTGAGAGGTTCACCACTGTCAAGGAGCTCATGACGAGCCGCATGCCCGATGGGACTTCGGTCCGTGAGCATGGGGTTCGTATGATTGGGCTCATTGAGAAGCTAGTGGGCCTTGTTATCACACTTCCACATGAGCTGCCTGTGGATCTGCTTCTCCTCTCCCTCCCTGCTGCATTCGTCCCCTTTGTGGTCAACTTTAACATGAACAAGCTGGAAGCCACCCTTGAAGAGGTGGTGAACATGCTTGTCGTGTTCGAGGGGACCATAAAGAAGGATTAGCCCGTCCTCCTTTTGGGATCTTCTTCCTCTGCAAATAAGGGACCCAAACGCAAGGCCAAGAAGCGTTCTGCCCCTGCAAAGGAGGAAAAGCCCGCCAAGAAGCCAAAGGCAAGGACTTCAAAGCCAAATAAATCTGAGGATGTTTGCCACCACTTCCACAAGCCTGGGCACTGGAGGAGGAACTGCAAGGAGTACCTCGAGCAGTTGCGAACTGCAAAAGGTATGTTCTACATTGAAATAAATATGTCTCTTAATTCGAATTCTTGGGTACTTGATACCGGATGTGGATCTCATATCTGCAATGATTTGCAGGTAATGACAAGAAGCCGACGTCTTAGAGAGGGTGAGACCCACTTGAGGCTTGGCAACGGAGCAAGGGTTGCTGCTGTAGCTATAGGAGATGTTTATTTGTTTCTATCTTCAAATTTTAAGTTGTTATTGAGAAACGTTTTATTTGTTCCCGGATTAATAAATAACATCATTTCTATTTCTATGCTTGATAGTGATGGATATTCTTGTCATTTTGCCAATTCGATTTGCAATATATACAAGAATGAATATTTGATTGGAATTGGGGAACGCGAAAACGATCTATACACCTAAAAATTAAAAGAAGTTCCAACTCGCGATGTGGAATCACATACAACAACTATTAAAAGGAAAAACGATAGCTTGAACCTGGCACAACTTTGGCACGCTAGGCTAGGTCATGTTTCCTTGAATAGGATGAACAAGTTGGTTAAGAGTGACATGTTTGATATGTCAGATATTAACTCCCTACAGACTTGTGAGTCTTGTCTCAAGGGAAAAATGACTAAAAAACCCTTCACGGGCAAGCCTGAACGTGCTCAAGGCCTGTTGGATTTGATCCATATTGATGTGTGTGGCCCACTTAGAATTGGTACTAAGTACGGACACATACTTCATCACCTTTACCGATGATCACTGTAGGTATGGGTACTTGTACTTAATGAAGCACAAGTCTGAATCCTTTGAAAAGTTCAAAGAATTCAAGGCTGAAGTAGAGAATCAGTTGGGGAAAAGTATCAAAACACTTCGATCCGATCGAGGTGGAGAATACTTAAGTACCGAATTTCAAGACTATCTTAAAGAGAATGGGATTCTCTCACAGTGGACCACTCCGGCCACACCACAGCTCAATGGTGTAGCGGAGCATCGTAATCGAACCTTGATGGACATGGTTCGATCTATGATGAGTTTCACTGAGCTTCCTACCTCGTTTTGGGGCTATGCGCTCGAAACGGCGGTAATGTTGTTGAACAATGTCCATACCAAGGCAGTGGATAAAACTCCATATGAGATATGGATGGGCAAGCCACCCAAATACTCATACTTGAGGATTTGGGGATGCCCTGCTTACGTGAAGCAGACAGTGGGAGATAAGTTACTTCATTGGGTATCCAAAGAATTCTATTGGATACTAGTGTACTATCCCAATGAAACGAAAGTGTTTGTTTCTAGAAATGCCACCTTTCTGGAAAGGGAATTTCTACTTGATAGAAAAGGCAAGATAGTAGAACTCGAAGAGGTTCGAGAACCAACTGAAGTACCAAGTGAATCTCCCGCACCTAGAGAGCCAATACTTGATATGGACACACCTAGGAGATCTGGAAGGCTTCCTAGGGCTCCTGTTAGATATGGGTTCCTCCTTGAAGATGATCAAAGTGATCAAACTGTTGGATGTGATCCAAGGACATTCAAGGAGGCAATTTCCGATGCTGATTCTAATTTGTGGCTTGAAGCAATGCAATCTGAGATTGACTCGATGCATTCAAATCAATTTTGGACTCTTGTTAATCCTCCCGAAGGAATAGTTCCTATTGGGTGTAAATGGATATACAAGAGAAAGCTGGGGCCTCATGGTAAGGTACTGACCTACAAGGCACGACTGGTCGCGAAAGGTTACACTCAAATACAAGGTGTTGACTATGATGAAACCTTCTCACAAGTCGCTATGTTCAAGTCAATTAGAATCCTACTAGACATAGCCGCATGGTACGACTATGAGATATGGCAAATGGATGTGAAAACTACGTTCCTTAATGGAAACATTAAGGAAGAGATCTATATGACGCAGTCTGAGGGTTTCACAACTGTAGGAAGTGAGCATAAAGTATGCAAACTTCAGAGATCCATCTATGGTCTCAAACAAGCATCGAGAAGTTGGAACCTGAGATTTGATGAAACAATTAAAGAATTTGGTTTCATCAAGAATCCTGAGGAGCCATGTGTGTATAAGAAGGTAGTTAAAAAAGCTGTGACATTCCTTGTACTTTATGTTGATGGCATTCTACTCATTGGGAATGATGTAGGAATGTTGCAATCAACTAAAGTGTGGTTGTCTAGTAGATTGTCGATGAAGCACATGGGTGAAGCATCCTATATTCTAGGAATACAGATCTATAGAGATAGAACGAAGAGGATGCTCGGACTCACCCAAGCTACCTACATCGATACCATACTTAAGCGGTTCTCTAAGGAAGAGTCCAAGAGAGGACACCTACATATGTGCCACGGGGTCAATCTATCTAAGTCTATGTGTCCAAAGACTGATGAGGAGATAGAGAGTATGACACGTGTGCCATATGCCTCGGCAATAGGTAGCATTATGTATGGTAGGATCTCAACTAGACCAGATGTCGCATATGCTCTGAGTGTCACGAGCCGTTACCAAGCCAACCCCGGCCAGATGCATTGGAAGGCCGTGAAAGATATTCTTAAATACTTACGAAGGACTAAGAATATGTTCATTGTCTATGGGGGTGGTGAACTGAAATTGGAAGGCTACACTGATTCTAGTTTCAAATGTGATGATTCGAATTCAACCTCTCGATTTGTATTCATGCTCAATGGTGGTGCTGTCTCTTCGAAGAGTTCCAAGCAAGACATCATCGCTGATTCAACCACTGAGGCTGAGTACATCGCAGCATCAGCTGCTGCTAAAGAGGCGGTTTGGATGAGAAATTTCGTCCAAGAGTTGGGCGTAATCCCTGAAGGAGTTGGTCCAGTCCCGGTGTACTGTGACAACACGAGTGCCGTTGCGCAAGCAAAGGAGCCTAGGTCTCACCAAAGATCCAAACATATACTAAGAAAATACCATATAATCCGGGATATTGTGGCTAGAGGTGACATAGCCGTAATCCCTGAAGGAGTTGGTCCAGTCCCGGTGTACTGTGACAACACGAGTGCCGTTGCGCAAGCAAAGGAGCCTAGGTCTCACCAAAGATCCAAACATATACTAAGAAAATACCATATAATCCGGGATATTGTGGCTAGAGGTGACATAGCAGTCGAGAGAGTCGCCTCTGCAGACAACGTTGCTGATCCACTTACGAAACCCTTGCCAGGACCGTTGTTTGAAAAACATCGTGAAACAATGGGACTGCGTCTGATGAGTAGTTGGCTTTAGGGCAAGTGGGAGATTGTTAGAGTAGGTGCCCAAGTAGCCAACTTGTGGCGTGTGGGTTCTTGTTGACTCTTTGTAAACGTTCTTTATTTATGAATTCGTATTCTTTTATGGCATTCTTTATCTTCATTATTTTATAATGTTAACAATTGCGTTGGATAAAGACCTAGAATGCACCATAGTGTATGTTAGATGTGATAGTGGATATGATGGCTATCATGAAACATATCTAATAGTCACTGTGTATTCTAAACTCGTTCCTAGTCGATTGGGCCGTCAAAATGAGGATAAGGCCGCCCGAGCTTGAGACTAGCATCTACGATGTGAAGTACCACGTTTCATTGGTAGGGAACATTGTGATGTTGTAAGCATGCAGATGGACAGTGACCTGGTGATCTATCGAACTACCCTCGTTCGGACTTTCCAAGTGGTTACCATTTGTCGAGTGGATTAAGTCCGAGGTCTTGGTTGTATAGATTAGACCTTATTACTCGAAACATCATTGAGACTCTAAATGATAGGTGCCTCACTTTGACCCGTTTACCGACTCAGTTGGGGTCATTAGGTGGCGGGATTGGGTGAGGTCCCGATGCATGTAGGAGTCGATGCTTCGTTGTCGAGGATTCACCGCTCGCCTTTGTGCATTGATATCCTATGCTATCTGAGGAGATAATAGTGTGATAAATATCTGACCAGAGTACTAGATGTGTTTTAGATAAATGTGTTTACCTAGTAACACACGCGATGTCACTATTTGATCTCCGAGATGTATGCATGGTTATTGGATCTCTAGCGACTCTCGATTTACCAATGGTCGTTGATCTGATCGGGATATATGCGTTGAAAGGACCGTACTGTACGCTAACCATGACCGACTGATTCTTGCAGGCACTATCAGTGATACCTAGGGGATCATGGGGCGATGTTGCTAGACTCTTTAACAGGATCCGATGGGCTAGTCCGAAAATGTGGTTTCGGACTCACACATGTTGTGGGCCCACAACTAGCTGTATCCCTGAACCATTGAGGGTCACACAAGTACTGGTTTCTCTACTCCTGCACAGAAATTAAGCTCAATTTGTTGATCATAGGAGGAGGATGGATGGAAGTGCGACTTCCTAAAATTAAATAGGTGTCAAAATGCAATTTCCCTGAAGTTTGGGCTAGTTTGACTATCCTTGAAACTTGCAGGGGCCAAACTGTTATTTTGAACTAGGTGGTCCGAAAAATTGTTTTCGCATCATAATACTCAGTTTTGTAAACTGTGTAGATCGGTCCGATCTGATCGTCGATCGGGATTATGATGGAGCCACGGTGATGGACTTGAAACGAATGTTCACCCTGGGCCTGGGCCCGACCCAAGCTCATTAAACCGGTTCAAGCCCATACGAAGTCTATAAATAAGGGCCCTAGGGTTGCATTACAAACACAACATAACTACACAAAACCCTAGAGCAAGCCGCCTCCCTCCCTCTCTAGTCCTCTCGTCCGCCGCCCCCATTGCGCCGCCTGCCGCCGCGCACCGTCGCTTGTCGCCGCCGTCGGACTTGTTTCGACTGTCTCGACGAGGAGATTCCGTCCATTAAACATTTGTCACATTTTCTAGTGCAGACTGACGAAGGGATCGTGATTTCAGTCATGGACCGGATTAGGAGAACGACGACCGCCTACCGTTGAAGTGCCGATTTCCTCGTGAAATTGGTCGGAGCCAGGCGCCTAGACGCCAGCAAGGTACCAAATCAAACATCCTATGTATGTTTATTTGTTGTATTTGTTATGTATTGACCGTTCCCGGTGAAAAAATTTTGAAATCTTCCGCTGTGCCTCGGGAGCGGGATCCGGATCCGACGCTGCGCCAACAGTCCATTCCCACTATACAGTCAAAATCCCACATCCCTCGCCTGATCAGGTTGGCTAAAAACACACTCTTGCCAAACCTAAGAACACCATTCAACAAAATCTCCTGGGAGAACATGCTCGCACCGGCAGGAGTCGCAACAGATACAATATCACACAAAGGAGTGGTATGCAAACCATGCTCAACCACAAATGCATCAAAGATAAAAGAATGTGACGCTCCTGTATCAAACAACACACGCACAAGAAAATCAAAGATAAGACAAGTACCTGAGATAATCCGTCCGCCCGGTGTGCCTTCAGCTTGCTCCCTGGTCATGGCGTTCACTTGGGCAAACTGAGGTCCAGAAAACTGAGGGTGGGAAGACTGTACAAACCGTGAAGGACCCGGTTGCTGTAAAGGCCTAAACTGAGGCTCTCCCAACCTCTGCTGCTGAACAGGAAAAGCAGAATGACCTCTAGACGATCCACCTCGACCCTGCGGTGGAGCTGTGGTATGATGTGATCCAGACAAAGGACACACTCTAGCAAAGTGCCCGTACTGACCACAGACATTACAAGAACCCTGCACACCTACACACTGCGCTGTAGGGTTCTTTCCACCACATTGGCCGCAGTACTCAACCTTGGTACCACCGCTGCTGGAGCTACCAGAACCAGAAGAACTAGAACCATACTTCTTCTTAAACTGCTTACCACGAGGCCTAAACCTCTGATGACCAAACTGTTGGGCTACCTGTTGCCGCTGTTGGGGTGGCTAAAACGACTGCACAGACTGGGAAGGTTGCGCTCCTTCAACCACTGGAAGACTACTCTACGACACCTGCAGCCTACCACGAGACCGACGATTCCTCAAACCTTCCTCAATGTCGATCGCACTGTCAACCGCCTCTGCATAGCTCTTCGGCGAGCTAGCCAAAACCAAGGAATACAACTCCTCGTTCAACCCCTCAAGAAACCTAGTTCTCTTCGCTCTCTCCCGACCATAAACATGCGGCACGTACGCAAGAAGGAAAGAATACCTGTGGGCATACTCTCTAGTAGACATACTGCCCTGCTCCAAATTATCGAGCTCACGCTCACGAGCGGTCACGTAGGACTCCGGGACATACTCCTGACGAAAAGCAACACAAAAACTGTCCCACGTAATCCCTACTCCAGTCTCTTCCAAAGTCCTCGAAGCGCCTCTCCACCAACGCTCCGCACCTTTCCTCAACTGGAAAGTAGCCAAACTCAAATTGAGTTCATCATCATACTGCACACGGTTAAACAAACCACTGACATGCTGTAACCACGAATCTGCATCAGCACTAGACTCGTCCCCATTGAAAACCTGAGGATTCATGCGCTGAAACCTTGCCATAACGAGTTCCATATCGTTCACTCGGGCAGAAAACTCAGCAACCTCATCCTCGGCATGCCTACCGCGATCACGATGGGGAAAACTACACTGATCACCTTTTGTCTGACCTTCAGACTCTTCCGTAATCTGCCCTCTACCTCTACCCCTACGTCTAGGCGGCATCTAAGAAACACTAAGAGGGTAAGATCACAACATAACAAATACAACAAAAATAAATGCAGCAAATAGATCACATAATCAAGCACATGCAACACACCACACTGTGCCTAGACTCAAGTGTGATCAAAAGAAATCGAGCTTATCCCAGCTTAAGCTCTGATACCAAAAATGTCAGGCCTCGTGCTCTACTCAGAGTTAAACCACGCAACAATAGCAGAAGCGTATAAAAAGTGGCTTTACATTTTCGCTTTTGACCTGACGGTTTAAAACATATAATTTAAAATACCAACATACTTAAAATATCCCAGTTTACAAATACACAATACAACAGTACATCATTAAACAAATACAAGTACTACAGCATACAACTGAATCCCACAAGCACAAGGAATTCCCCGGCTGCCAGTACTAGTACATATATGCTATATGGTAACTGGGACACTCTATCCACCTCCTGAGGCACCTCCAGCTGGGTCAAAGCCACGACCAACAGAGAAACCTGGGAAACCTGAAAACACACACAGGCAACAATACACAAGCCCCAGAGGACCTCGGGGTCAAACCCTAGTACGGAGAGCAACAATAAATAGCATAAGGAAAGCAATAGATAAATATGCAAATGCTATGCAAGGGATCAAGGCTACAACCGAAAGCAGGGAGCCAAAGGATCTCAACAACAGCTCAACAGCAAGATCTGATCAAAGGAACAATCAGTAGTGGCCACGAGATGGTGTACCGAGCATATGGGAGCTACCCACTCGTCTCCAATACACCGTACCAGATGCACACAACAACTCCACCTGTTGTTGCTCACTCATGAGATGTGTTAGCTACCCACTCCGCTCGTAGCAGCTAACAAACCCAGCAGGGAGATTGAGGTACGAGAGTTACCCGCTCGCATCCAAGGTATACGGGAACTACCCGCTCGTCCTTGAACATAGCATCCTGGTACTCTCAATTCAACAGAACAGTCATAGCTAGCAAAACAGAGCTCGACAGCAATATGCGTGTATGCAAATGCAATAGCTGATATTATAACACAGGCACAAGTAATAACAGCACAGAGCACACACAGCCAAGCATATAATCCATGCTCAATCCTAAGCTGTAAACAAGCTCACATCCGTACCTCAAATCTTTGTGCAACAATTACTACAAGCAGGTCCACCACCCCAACAAGCTAGGAGCAAAATCCGACGCTTATGCTAACAGACTACACAAGGGAGATGTCTTTGCCCACCTCACCAGCTTCAAGAAAACATTCAAAAACAATATCCAAACAAAGAGTCTCAGCAAGAGGAGTCCAACGCTACCACTCTTATTCTCGTCAGAGCTGCCTACCGCCGGCAATCGAAGAAGATAAGGTTCGGTGAACAGTAGTTAGGGTATCGCGACATAATTTGGAAATCGGGAAATATTCTAAGTATGGAAACAGGATACTCAAATCAAAGACCAAGTCCTCTCTTATAAGTCAAAGCTGCTCACAGCTGAAGAAACAGTATCCACCACACTTAAGCTATCACTGCTTAAAAATCCCGCTCGCAAAACAGATCTTGCAACAGATCTCTCTACGCTATAACGGCGATCGTTACTAACTCAAACGACGTCGCAGAGAATTACTGTCGCAACTGGACACGTCACCCGCTGCTCACTGCTGAACACTAACCAACATCTGTTAGCAACGCTACAATAGATCTCTCACACAGCTGACGCTAACGCAACTCACAGCTGGGTCTTCTTTGCTAATCCAAAACGCTGTCGTTCCAACTAATCCAAACGATGACGTACTTCTTTTTATAAAGCAAATCGACTTCGATTCTACTCACTGCCGAAACATGCTAGCGCACTCGCTACTGCTCAACGACTGCTGATCTCGCTACGACTGCTGAATACAACCACTACTGCTGACGTCACCAATGCTGATCGCCAAAATTCAGCGATAACTCGTGCTAACTGCTGAACAGATTCCGTGCCAACTCCAACTCTCCAGAACTGTTCCAAGGCTGAAACCAAAACCCGATATCTTCTCAAAGCTCATCAACACAAAGCTGATCTCAATAAAACCCGATTAATTAAAGTTAATTAATATTATCAGTTTTCAGGTCTCACACAAAAAATTCCTCAATCCTAGGCAAGGGGTACTTATTCTTAATGACAAGCTTATTCAACTCACGATAGTTTATACAAAATCTGAAACTCCCATCCTTCTTCTTAACAAACAAAACAGGGGCTCCCCAAGGGGATGTACTAGGTCGAATAAATACCTTATCCAACAGATCCTGAATTTGTTCTTTCAGCTCTTTCATCTCCATCGGAGCAAGCCTATAGGGCGGTATAGAAATAGGAGCTGCTCCAGGTACTAAATCAATAGCAATTTCTATCTCTCTGTCTGGAGGTAATCCACTAATGTCTTCTGGAAACACTTCTGGGAATTCATTTACCACCTCCACATCCTCTAGATCTGGCCTACTAGAAACAGTTAGGGAAGATAAACTTACTAGAAACCCTATTCCACCATTCCTCAAACAGCGTTGGGCCTTCAAAGCTGAAATAACGCGAGGAACTCTACGAAGATGGTTAGATTTGAAGGAAATCTGAAATCCCGTGGACAGATTTACAACCACTGTCCTGAGCTTAAAGTCGATGACTAATCCATATTTAGATAACCAGTCTATTCTCAAAATCAAATCGAATTCAGGCATGGGTAAAGCAATTAAATTGGCGGTAACTACGTGTCCTTGAAATTTAAGCTCTAAATCACGGTACATGCTATGAGATACCAACTCTTCTCCTGAAGGTACAGTTACACAATAACCTATGGATAAATGTTCCGGCTTACAGGGTAACTTCTTAGCAAAATCTTCAGCTATAAAGGAATGGGTCGCACCCGAATATAACAAAGCAAACGAGGACATACCAGCAACTAAAATATTACCCGTAATCACAGTAGAATCGGGGTTGGCTTGCTCAGCTGTCATGACATAAGCTCGACTGGGCACCAGTTGTTTTGACTGTGGACAGTACTTGGAGATGTGGCCTTGAGCACCACCCTTATAACATCCGCTCTAGCCAGCTTTGCATTGTCTTGGGTGATTCTTATGGCACTTGGGGCAAACTAGCTTGTTGTTCCCAACTGGTACTGCACTAATAGGTTGGCCTGGTATAGGTTTATGTTCTTGAGGCCGCTGCTGGTTCTTATTTTGTTTCTTAAACGGCCTATGATCTGCTTGTTTAAAGGACTGCCTCCTCTGCTGTCTCTCTTGTTGAACGTCCTTCCAATTCCTCTCGACCCACAGGGCCTTGTCCACAGCTTCCCTGTAAGTCTTGGGTCCTGCTAGCCTGACATTCAGCTTGAAAGTAGGCCTCAATCCTTCCATAAAATGGCTCAGCTTCTCCTCGGGATCATTTCCCATGAGGGGCATGAAATAACAGCCTCTCTAAAACTTTTGAATGTACTCCTGTACCACATACTCCCTTGTTTCAAAGTTAGGAACTCCCACTTCATCTCAGACCTCTTGTCTGCTGTGAAATACTGTTCGAAGAACACTCGCTTAAACTCATCCCACGAGAGATAGGCCAAATCTACCGACAGCTTTGCTCCCTCCCACCAGATCATTGCATCATCTCTTAACATATAGATAGCTCACCTAGGCCTATCCAGTCTGAAATCTGTAGGTATTAAAAAATAACTTCCATAGACTTGATCCAGCTCTCAACAAAAAGTGGATCTTTTGTACCACTGAACTCGTTTGGTTTCTGTCTTCGAAACCTCTCCTGGGAATCATCATGATTGGGTCCCCTACTGTTGGGAGATTGGCCATTTCCTCTGCCGGATTGCTCTAATAACAGCTCTAAGAGTTGGGTAATACGAGCATTACTGGACTGGGTTCATATACAGGGGTGCTTCTTCTACCTCTTCCTCTAGCTGACATCTTAATCTATACCCCGCAATCCACCACAAAAGAGAACATAAGAACTAATAAGAGAAAGAACTCTTAACATAACAATAAAACTCACAGATTAGGAGATGCATACGGTGAAAGCTGCTCCTGACTGGGAAGTGTTTGTTTATCTCAGGACCATGCTCTGATACCAAGTTGTGACGCCCAAACCCATGGGAATCAATGGAATTGAAGTAATAAAAATCAAAAGAAATAGAAGGACTAAATTTGAAATAAAGTAAGCTGTATTTCCTTACACAAAACTGAAATAAAGCAGATGGCGCCAGAAGTAAAAAGTAGAAACAGATTTGAAATATAAGACTTCAGATTTTGATTACAAAAAATTAGGTATTACAACTACTGGAACTCTATATGAATTCTCCATTATTGTAATGGATCTTAATACAGATTGACAAAAGATCAAAAACAACAACAGCTGTGACTATGCGGAAACGCTGGCCATTAACAAACACATGCAGCCCCCAGATCTGGTTCAACTTGCGCCACCCGCCTGCCCCTGAGCTGCCACACCTGCATCGGGAAAACTAGTGAGCCTAGGGGCTCAACAAGTAAAATTGAGGATAACAAAGATCAAGGAAATGCAGGCATAACTATATCGTAATACGTAAATTAAAGGAATACATCTGAATCTGAAATCTCGCTACTAAAAAAAAACAGATCGGAACATCGGATCTGAATTGCTTTGTACTGAGTGACTTATGGTCTAGAGGCTCTCTGGTGGTCCTTGTGCATGAAGCATGTTATCTGATCAGTAACTCTCTGTGAAGGGATTACAGTACTTCCATAATCTTGGTCCCTTCTACTATGAAGGGATTACAGTTATACCGTAATCTTGGTCCATTCCTAATTGATCGGGTCCTCTATGCCATAAGTCCTAAAAACTGAAACTTTTTTACTTCCTTTACTTTAAAACAACTTTTATAATTTTCTTTCGATCGAAGATCGATCACTGAAAACTGATAGTTTCACTGCTATGAAACTCATTTTTATCTTTAAAAACGTTACTGAGTGTACTGCTGGGCTAGGAGCTGATGATAGCAAAGACCAGCTCTGAAGAGAAATGACTGGAGAGTGCAATAAGATTTGGGTTTAGGAAAACAGATCTTATGCGCATAGGGATGACTTGACCATATAACAGATCTCAGGTGTGAAAACAGATCATAGGCGTGAATAACAGCTTTGACTAAAGTAAAATATCTTGCGAATAAGAGAAACAGAACTGGTTCTATTTAAACAGATTTCACGTAGAAAAACAGATTTGGCTGAGAAAACAAAACTGACTGAGAACAGTAATACAAGCTTCGGGCAACAATTTCAGATTTGGAAGGTCACTCATCTATGAGAAACCCATCAAGCATATTTGGCAAAGATACTGCTTATGCGTAGAAAACAGACTTGGCTTAGAAACACGAAAATACTGCATCAACTCAGACAGTCCCTAAACAAACTAGCTTCGCTTATCCAATCGAAACAAAATCTTGATCGAACCAGCGTCGCCTTCTGTTTAGATTCAATGTCCAGAATATCCGCAGTTCATAGGAACAACGAGAAACATTTCTTGGCTTATCTCAACTGGAATCTGTACACCTCTGTCTTTTGAAAACACAACTGCTTACTAAAAGTTAACTAAAGCATCAAAGCAGTAAGTCCATAACTTAACATAACCTCGAACTGGAACATACAACAGGAAAGCATACATAGAAAACAACGAAGCAATATATATGTTTTCCAGATGCAACAAGAATCAAATTTACTTGCCTGAAAAGAAAGTCGCAACGAGCAGATGGCCTCGGTCGGAAATCTCCTCAAGCACACCTCTGAGAGCTCCTTAAATATTTGAGAGAACTAAAAGTTTTCTTACATCCAAAATGAATCCAGAATTTCACGTAAACCATTTTATACGTGGGGGCATGATTGGGTAGTAGGTGAAAACACTTGAGTAGGCATGTTTGCCATGCCAACTCTTTGTCCTTTTTAAATGATTTGCTAAAAACTCCCTAATACTATTTTAATTTGGAATCTTGCTAGATCAATTTAATAAAAACAGATCTCCCAACTGAAATCATTTTATGTTTAAAGGGTTCAGATTTGGACCATTTCGGATTTGTGCTTGGGGCGAAATCCTTCCGGAACCTTCTGGGCCATTGCTTCTAAGCTGTACGAAAAAGAAGGAAATCATATTTGAACTGAAATCTGAATGCTCAAAATCTCAAATCAGCCATTGGAATAGAAAGGCTAAACAATTTGTGGTCCTATAAATTTTGGGGCGCTACAGACATGGTTCCCTGAACCAAGTTATCAAACTCTCATTCCGGGCATTCACGTAAGATTCCAGAACGTACTACTGACGAAATGCAGTACAGAAACTATCCCAAGTAATCACAGCACCAGTCTCCTCAAGAGTTCGTGAAGCGCCTCTCCACCAGCGCTCTGCATTCTTTCTCATTTGGAACGTTGCCAAACTCAGTCTGCGCTCATCATCATAGTGCACTCGGTCAAACAATCCTGTAATGTGCTGCAGCCAGGACTCTGCGTCGGAACTACTCTCATCCCTATCAAACGTCTGAGGATTCATACTATGAAACCTCACCATGATCAACTCCATCTCGTCCACACGGTTTGCCAGCACGTCAACCTCATCCTCAAACTGCCTAGCACGTCGACGAACAGGGATACTACGCTCTACCTCCTCCTCGTTTTGACTCTCAGAATCTATCGGAATCCTTCGGGTAGCACTACCTATACGTATAGGCGGCATCTACGCAAACACTGATACAGTAAGATCACACAGCAAATATCTCACATAGTCAAGCACATGCAACAAGCAACACTTTGCCTAGACTCAAGTGTGATCAAAAGAAATTGAGCTTATCCTAGCTTAAGCTCTGATACCAAAAATGTCAGGCCCGATACACAATACAGAGATTTACCACGCATAAAACAACTGCGGAAGCATTTAAAAGTGGATAAAATATTTCTCTTTGGCCTGACTTAGAAAACATAATTTAAAAATACATCGATAGTCAAAATATTGTTTTTACAACAACCAACAAACCAAACAACAAGCCATACAAACATCGAGTGTCTCCCAGTCAACAGAACTCTCTAATCAGCAATAGAACATTACATACCCACGGGACATTCCCCAATTATGACTCTATTGCATAATCATATAATATATATATAACTGTGTTGGATCTGTGTTTACAGATAGAATCTAAGTTTTGATTCACACGAAATCTGCTTCTATTGTACTAACGCTCTACTTGAAATGTGCAACTTGCTTAGACTGGAGCAGACGTGAAGATATCCAAGCTAGGACAGTGAGGGGATGCCTGAGCTGGACTGGTCGAAGATATCTAGCTGGAACAGTAATGGGACGCCCAAGCTGGTTCGGCAGTTTACTTCCAGAAGTGCAGGGAACATCAAGCTGGTTCATCAGTTGGATGTTGGAGCAGCACGAAGATCAAGCACAGAGTATGAAGAGCAGTTCAAGCGCAGAATCAAGAACAGAACTGAAGTGCAGAGTTGAAGTACAAAATAGCTCAAGCGCAGATCAAGTTCAGTGTACAAGAGCAGTGATTGGGTGCGTAGCCAACGCAATTTTGGAGGCCTAAACGAAGATGTTTGGCCAACGATTGTCTTAGGTCACGACGAAGTAGTCGGACCATTTCGTAGGGGATAGCAATGGTCCTATGCGGAAATGTGCAATATGATCCCACACTTGCATATTCTCATACTTGGTCCCCCAGCCAAACTTTAAGCCTACGAGCTGGTACAGAGATGGAATCGAGCTGGGCAACAAGCTCAGTGCAAACCAGCTCGAAGATCAGCTGGAAAGGAGACCAGCTGAGAGAACAGCTCGCAAATGACCAGTTATGTGGAGAACTGGACGGTAAACAGGCTGGCAAGCTGATTAAAGTCAAACCAGCTCAACGAACAGAACAGAGCAGTTGGATGAGAAGAGACCAGCTGAAAGACCAGAGCCAGACAAATCAATCTGGTCAAGCAAAATAGTTTGAACAATCTACGAAGACCAACTTAATTGGTTCAAACTGATTTGCATTGCCTTGTCCACATCAGGAACAAGCAAACAGAGCTCGAAGTGACCAAAGTCTGCAGAATCATCGATGAACAGAGCTCAAATCAAATAAATCATGCAACGCATTAAATGCAAAGGACACAAAGTACATATGCGTCAGAAGACTTTTAAGAACGGCTACATCTTTGTGTCCAACGGATATATCCAAACAGCGGCTTTATAAACATGCGCAATGAAACAGATTGATGACATGTGCCATAACAGTGAGAGTGTGTTGTGCGAAGTCTGAACAGAAAATCAAGAAACGCACAACACAGAACCTGGGAAGTGTTCGGGATCCGGATCCGCCCCCCGGCAAGGCAGCGGAAGAACATAATATAAACAGCCGGGAGACGATCAATACAAAAAATTGATAACAGTTATCGACATACATAGGGGGTTCAAAACCACTACCTTGCTGGCACTTGTGCCTGGCTCCAACCGTAGTTACAATAACGTCGGCTCTTCTCGGTAGACTGTGGTAGATATCGCCAATCCGGTCCATGACCAGAACCGAGACTCCTTCGTCAGCCTGCACTAGAAGCACTGACGAATTCTGCACGAACGGATTCTCCTCGTCGAGTTGGCCGGAAACGAATTTCCGGCGACGACGGACGGCGGCGGCGGCGGCGTTTGGAGAGGAGGGAAGGGGCGGCTATCAAGCTCTTAGGGTTAGGGTTGTTGTGTTATGTTCTTTAGTCAAGTCTCTTAAGCATATTTAAATATATTAAGTGTTGGACTTGGACCGGCCCAACGGGCCCGGGTCCAACAATGAACATTCAGTTCATCTCCACCATCGAGACTTCATCGTAACTCCGATCGCCGATCAGATCGGACCGATCGACTCAGTTTCCGAAACTGAATAATATGATCTGAAAAACCGTTTTTCAGAACCCCAGTGCAAAAAGACCGTTTTGCCCCTCAACAGTGGGAAACCCCGGTTTGACCCCTGTTGACTTTCAGGAAGTCGCACTTCCCGAAATCCTCTTCTCGTGCTCAACACATTGAGCTGAGTATCCGTGCGGGAATCTCGAATCTAGTACTTGTGTGACCCTCAATGGTTCAGGGATACAGCTAGCCGAGGGCCCACAACCATTGTGGCTCCGGAATCACAATTCCGGACTTGCCCATCGGATCATGGTAACATCGCCCCATGATCCCCTAGGTATCACTGATAGTGCCTGCAAGAACCAGTTGGT
>KQ995772.1:262851-301239 GCA_001598015.1 Dorcoceras hygrometricum | reverse complement strand
GAACTGCTGATTCGAATTAAAGAAGCACAAAAGAGAGATTTGAATATTCAACGGTCTGTTGAAATGATAAAATCAGGACATCAATCTGAATATCGCATAAACAACGAAGATGTGTTGTATGTGAACAGCAGACTTGTTACAGATGTCGTGGAATTGAAGAACCAAATTTTTAGCGAAGCCCATCGAAGCGGTGTCTCACCCAATCCCGACGCCTTGTGACCCCAAGTGAGTCGGCAAACGGGTCAAAGTGAGACGCCTATCATGTAGAGTCTCAATGACGTTTTGAGTCGTGAGGACTAATCAGTACAACCAAGACCTCGGACTTATCCACTCGACAAATGGTAACCACTTGGAAAGTCCGAACGAGGGTAGTTCGATAGATCACCAGGTCACTATCTATCTGCATGCTCAGAACATCACAATGTTCCCTACCAATGAAACATGGTACTTCGCATCGCAGATACTAGTCTCGAACTCGGGCGGCCTTATCCTCATTTTGACGGCCCAATCGACTAGGAACATGTTCAGAATACACAGCGACTATTAGATGTGTTTCATGATAGTCGTCATACCCACTTTCACATCTAACATACGCTTGAGTGCATTCTAGGTCTTTACTCAACGTAATTGTAAATCATCATACACACAATGAAAGTAAAGAATGCCATATGAGTAAATGCGAATATCATATATAAAGATTGTTTCATACAAGAGTCTATAAACCCACACACCACAAGTTGGCTAGTTGGGCATCTACTCTAACAGTTAGTCGAATCAGTATAAAGTCTGGTTTGATAGATAACAGCTGATAGCGTGGCTGTCATTTTGATGTTGCAACACCAAGTTTAAATTCAGCTTTTGGTTTCGAGAATTTCTCACATCAGCTGATGTCAGCTTTACAAGTTCTTATTCAGATTTCGTTTCCTATGTCAGCGATTGAATTTCATATTTAAATTCAGCAGTTACATTTCAGCTGTTGCATCAGTTTCGTAAACAGTTGTTGTATTGTTGAGTCATCAGCTGTTGGTCTTATTGTTCATCAGCTGTTAGTTTGTTCATCAGCTGTTGGTTTTATTGTTCATCAGCTGTTACATTTGTTCGTAACCAGCTGTTGCTTTAGGTTGTATTCAGCTGTTGGTTTGTTCAACGCCTGAAAGCCTTTGTTTAAGTTGTGTTGACGTCTGAGTTGACCAAATCAATTCGTTGACAGCTGAGTTGACCAATCCTATTTCAAAGTTACAGTCTGTTCTGTAATGCCCAGCCTGCTGAAGAAGCTGAGTTGGATGAAACTTTGAGTTATTTATAACAACCAATTTAGATTCTTGATCGGAAAGAAAAACAACTTCGAACGAAGATGATTCCATTGGTGAAGATTCAATGGAATCGACATGGCGTTGAAGAAGCAACGTGGGAAGTGGAAGACGATATGAAACAACGATTCCCTTATCTCTTCCAATAAGGATAGCTCTTGTTCAGCATCAATTTCTCCTTATGTTCATTTATATATAGCGACTGCTGATGAGTTCGAGGACGAACTCGAATCTTAGAGGGGGAGAAATGTAATGCCTAGAATCATTAAGAAGAGGATTAGTTGAGTAATTTCGACATTTAAGAATTTGATGAAGCTTGATTATGAGCTCGGATTTCTTCTGGAAGTGTTGGGTGATTCAGGAACTGTGTATCGTTAAATCGCGCTAAGTGTGAGAACCAGACGAAGTAACCAGGCGAAGCGACTTGATAAAATTAGCAGCAGGTTACTGTAGCTCGCGACTGGTGGAATTTGAAATTCAGTTGAAGCGTTAGTATTGATTTCAGCTGGAAGCAAACGCGCGAATGCCAGAGCTAATAAGAAAGCGCCACGTGTTGGTTACTACATGTAGAATCAGCAGCAAGAATTTCTTACGCATCTGCTGGTTTATGTACCTGCTGATTATTGATGTGTATCTACTGATTATTAATGTATCGGCTGGTTGATGATGACGTAGGTGCGACGTCGTCGTTTTAGTAATAAAAGCAAATCAGTCGAGGGGAAAATAGTTCCAGTTGAGAGAATAATACGACAGCGTTTTGACTTATGACTATGAGCCTCGATACGATGTCGTTTAGCAACCAGACGAGGAATTGGAAATCAGTCGAGAGATTGTGGTATCTGCTGATTATCCAGTCGAGGGAACGATACGACACCGTTTTGATTATAAACAGGAAATAGTGATACGATTCCGTTTCGACTATTGTTGCGAAATCAGCCGTTGGAATAAGAGAGCGACCAGCTGCTGGTTTCTTTGAATAAAGGTAGCACTAGCTGATGACATGTAACGACGTCGTTGGAATTAGTTATAACGACATCGTTTTGAGTTTTGAAGTGTTGCGACTGGATTCATGTTGCGACTGGTTGCGACTACAGCTGGTTGTTGCTTCTGCTGAAGATGAAGAACAAGAGAATGATATTCGAACAGCAACTGAGGACGATCAACAGCAGTTGAGGAATCTGTTTATCGTTATCTACTTTCGAAGCGGTGGGAGTTTATCCTGTTTAAATACTCAGCATGACACGTGGAACTCGAATTGAATACGTTGGAAATGCTGCAGAAATACAGAAATCGTTGTCTATAAATAAGAAGTGAATTTGAAATGCTGAGAACATCTTGATTTCAGCTATCGACATTTGATCCTGCAAGTATTTCCGGAAGTGAGGACCAAAGCTTAAGAACACTGATTGAAGTATTTGAAAACAGAGGAACGAAGGTACAATATGACAGAAGAGTCAGGAACTAGATTACTCGGGAATGATATTTCTTGAGTATTCCGCTAAAATCACATACATATTTGATTACTGTTCTTGATTTAGAACTTGTTCTTGAGTTAAGGACTTGAGTTGTGTGTGTGTCGATCCATCACAGGTAGTGGATCTTTTATAATTGCATGAGGTTGCATATTAAAGAAAATTGAATTGATTCTAATGACCAGGACTGAGTTGGCCTGATTTTCGAAGCCGAAGATGGTTTCGATAGATGAATATTCATGTCAAGATTGGATACGAATCTTGATGGCATCGAACTGATATGGAATCAATTCTGAGATCGAAAAGGAGAACTAGAATCATTTCATGTCATTGCATTTGTTTGCAGTTGATAACCTGTTGTGCATTTTATTGTTATTATGCGTACCTGCTGATTATATTGAGATAATTCTCACCGGAGTTTATCCGGCTGTTGTTTTGTTTTGTATGTGTGCATGACAACAGGAAGAAAGAACTAGTGGGGAGCAACCACGGGTAGCGAAATATAACTACGTAGACGCTGGATCAGCAGCAGGAAGACTAAACACCAGCTGATAGTCTAGATGTTGGGACAATTGGTCTTAGGTTGCTTACGTCTGGTTTTGTATATAAAACATAAGTGTGTACTAGTGAACATAGCTTGTAACCGCTGTGAACTTTGAAGTATTTGTGTAAATGAATCATGTTTACGCTACCAGCTGAACTTATGTTGCTTCTGCTGATTTACGCTTCTGCTAGTTGAAAATTTTTCTTTTTTTAGTAAGTTATGTCTAAACCATATTAGATTGTTAAACTTGTTTAGTTTACGTTAATAACCCACTGATTAAGATTAGAAAAGTAATTGTGAGCAGAGAGCCTCACATGTTCACTATTCAAACAGTATCCCAAGCCACATCTGTTTCTTACGCTAACGACATCGTTTCATTTAACACATCTGTTTCAATGTTAGCTGATATCCATAAAGCTGTTTTACGATAATCATGAATAGTGAAGATCTGTTTTGTTTCCCAGTACAGTTTCTTCTAGTTGCGACTGTTTCATTTCAGCGATGAGTTTCAGCAGTCGAATTCGATACTCAGTAAAGTTTTAAAAAGGGGAAGAAAGTTTTAAAAGAAAGGAACCCGATGATTTTCAAAGAAGATTTCAAAGAAAATATGAGAAGTTAAAGAAACAAAAGTTTATTTTAAGGATTTATGGCATAGATAACAGACGGTCACCAAGGAGAAGGGGGAGTAATCGTCCAGATGTCGGCCGCCCTTTCATATGAGCTATATGCTAAAACTGATATCAGAAGTCATTTTGATCAAAGTGCAACACGGACCTAAGTAGAGCTTCTATGCCATAAATCAAAAGAAAATGATTGAGATCTGGGCTATTATCCCCATCTCCAAGTTTATGAATGAAAGAAAGAAATGTTTATGAAACGTTTATGTATTGATGATTCCTTTAACTCAAGTTATGTATGTTCAGATGTCTGCCTGCGTTAAATGAAATTGTTATCACTCAGATTTTACTTGCTGAGCCCCTAGGCTCATTAGCTTTTAAAATGGTGCCGGTATGACAGCTGAGGAGCGAATGGGAGGTGAAATCTGACAGCAGCTGCTGGGTGTTGTGTTTATCAAAGGCCAGCGTTTTCCGTGTCATAGCTGATGTTGTATAGTATGTTAGGCATCTGTATTAGATCAATTACAACAGTTGTATATTCAAACAGAATTTCAGATGTTGTAACTCGCAATTGCAAATTTATATCAGAATCTGTTTTTCCGCAAATATTTTCAGTAGTTGGCGCGCAAGTGAGTGTCTGTCAGCTGTTGGTTGAGTTCGTGTTTCAATTTCTTTGAAGTTATAAGAAATACAGCTTATAACAAATTGTCTTTCAGCCCTTCTTTTTATTCGAAAATTTTTATTTACCCCAATTTCGTGACCCCGTGGGTTCGGGCGTCACAACATGGTATCAGAGCAACGTTCCTGAGATAAACACACGCACCGTCAGCTGAATCAGAGTTCATCGTCCGTTCCTCTAAGTTGTGAGTTTATTTTCAGAACATTGTCTTTAAATTATTTAGCATGTTTTGATATATATATATGGTGGATTACGGGCTATAAAATATAAGATGTCAGGAAGAGGAAGAGGTAGAAGGAATATTCCTCTAGAAGAAACCAATACTGACAATAATGCTAATATCACACAACTTCTGAGACTGCTGGTAGAACAAAACAGCAGAGGTAATGGGCAATCTTCCAGCGGCCGAGGACCCAGTAATGATGATCCTCAAGAAAAGTTCAGGCGACAAAAGCCAAAGGAGTTCAGTGGTACTACTGATCCACTTATTGCTGAAAGCTGGATCAAATCAATGGAGGTTATCTTTGAGTACCTCCAGATGTCTGATTTAGATAGGCCTAGGTGCGCTATCTACATGCTAAGAGAGGACGCCATGATTTGGTGGGAAGGAGTCAAATTGTCTGTAGATTTGATAAATCTAACTTGGGCAGATTTCAAACAAGTATTCTTTGAGAAATACTTCACGGCTGGTAAGAGGTCTGAATTGAAGATGGAGTTTTTTACCCTTAAACAGGGGAGTTTAACCGTACAGGAATATGTGCGAAAGTTTGAAAGAGGGTGCTATTTTGTGCCATTAATAGGAAATGACCCAGAGGAGAAGCTGAGTCATTTTGTGGAGGGATTGAAGCCTATGTTCAAAATGAATGTTAGGCTATCTGTGCCAAGGACCTATCGAGAAGCAGTGGATAGACCCCTGCAAATTGAAAGGGATTGGAAAGATGTCGATGAGGAAAGGCAATAGAAAAGACATGCCTTTCAGCAGAAGGACCAGAGGCCGTTCAAGAAACAAAACAAGAACCAGCATAGGCCTCAGGAGCAGAAGCCTCTACCGATTCAACCTATTAGCTCTGTTCCTGCTGGTAATAATAGGGTAGAATGTCCTAAGTGCCACAAGAATCATCCTGGACAATGCAGACTTGGAACAAGAACCAGCATAGGCCTCAGGAGCAGAAGCCTCTACCGATTCAACCTATTAGCTCTGTTCCTGCTGGTAATAATAGGGTAGAATGTCCTAAGTGCCACAAGAATCATCCTGGACAATGCAGACTTGGACAAAACGTCTGATATAAATGTGGAATGCCGGGACATATTTTGAAATATTGTCCAAAATCAAAGCAATTGGTGACCAGCAGAGCCTTTTTAATGACAACTGATCAAGCAAATCCAGACTCGACAATAGTTACTGGTGAGATTATGATTGATGAATTACCTTCCATGGCTTTAATAGATTCAGGAGCCACTCATTCATTTATAGCTGCTGAATTTGCTAAGAAATTTCCCATCAAGCCCGACCAGGTAGCTGTAGGTTTCTGTGTATCAGTACCGTCAGGAGAAGAATTGATATCTCACGATGTATTTAGGAGCTTAGAACTTAGTCTGCAAGGGCATCAGATTTCGGTTGAATTGATTGTTTTGCCGATGCCTGAATTTGATATGATTTTGGGAATGGATTGGTTAACCAAGTATAGAGTAGTAACTGATTTTAAGCTACGAACAGTAGTGGTTAACCCACCAGTAGGAAAATCATTTTGGTTTAAAGCCAAACATGTTTGTAAGATTCCTCGAATAATATCATCTCTTAAGGATCAACGTTTCTTGAGGAAAGGAGGAGTAGGATTACTGGTTAGTTTATCATCTTTAACCGCAACCAGTAGACCCCAGTTGTCATATGTAGAAGTAGTGAATGAGTTCCCTGAGGTTTTTCCCGAAGATATTCAAGGATTACCACCAGACAGGGAGCTGGAATTTTCAATTGATCTAATTCCAGGAGCTGCTCCAGTTTCTAGACCACCTTATCGATTAGGTCCATCAGAAATGAAGGAATTGAAAGAAAAGATACAAGATCTGTTGGAAAAAGGGTTTATCAGACCAAGTACTTCCCCCTGGGGAGCCCAGTTTTATTTGTTAAGAAAAATGATGGAAACCGAGAGCTGAATAAGTTAACAATTAAGAATAAGTATCCATTACCTAGGATAGAAGATCTTTGACCAGTTGAAAGGGTCCATAGTCTTCTATAAGATCGACTTGAGGTCTGGATACCACCAACTGACAATTAAGGCAGCAGATGTTTATAAAACAGCCTTTAGAACTCGATATGGCCACTATGAATTTCTAGTTATGCCATTTGGATTTACGAAAGCTCAATCAGCTTTCATGGATTTAGTGAATCGGGTATTTCAACCATTTTTGGACCAATTTGTAGTAATATTTATTGATGATATCTTAGTATATTCTAAGACCAGATGCGAGCATGTCCAACATTTGAGAACAGTTCTCCAGATTTTGAGAGATAAGCAGCTGTTTGCAAAATTTAGCAAATGCAAATTCTGGTTGGAGAAAGTATCGTTCTTAGGCCATATTATTTCTAAGGATGGAATAGAAGTCGACCCAGCTAAATTAGAAGCTGTTCGCGATTGGCCAACACCAGAGACTGTTGCAGAGATAAGGAGTTTCTTGGGTTTAGCCGTATATTATAGGCGATTTATCCAAGGATTCTCTAAGATAGCTATTCCTTTGACTACGTTAACAAGAAAAAAGGTGAAGTACAATTGGACAGCTGAATGTCAAAACTGTTTTGACAAGCTGAAGCAAGCGCTGATAGAAGCACCTGTGTTAACCATGCCATCTGATGAAGGAAAATTTGTAATTTATACAGATGCATCCAAAATGGGTTTAGGAGTTGTTTTGATGCAGGAGCGTAAAGTAATTTCATACGCATCCAGACAACTGAAGGATCACCAGAGGAATTATCCAACACATGACTTGGAACTGGCAGCTATTGTTTTGCTCTTAAGATATGGAGACATTATCTCTATGGGGAGACGTGTGAAATATTTACAGATCATAAAAGTTTGAAATACTTCTTTACCCAAAAAGAATTGAATTTGAGACAGAGGCATTGTTGGAGCTGGTTAAAGACTACGACTGTATGATCAGCTATCACCCAGGAAAAGCAAATGTGGTAGCTGATGCTTTAAGCAGGAAGTCTATTGGATTAGCTCAGCTGATTGTCCAGAAACCGTTGGCAGCTGATATTGAAAAGTTTGGACTTGAAATAATGTCCAGCAGCAGTAATATGATTTTAGCAAACCTCTCAGTAAGATCAAATCTATTAGACCAAATTCGAGAGAATCAGCTGAAAGATGAGCAGTTGCAGAAATGGGTCAAGCAAGATAAAGAAAGAGGCAGCAACCTCTACTTTTCAGAATATGGAGTAGTTAGATACATGGGGAGAATCTGGGTACCCCAAGTAGATGATTTGAGATCTGATCTTTTGAAAGAAGCTCATAGAGCTCCATACTCAGTACATCCCAGAAGTACTAAAATGTATAAGGACCTCCAGAAGTTGTACTGGTGGCCAGGAATGAAGAGGGATGTTTCCAGATTTGTAGCTGAATGTTTGACGTGTCATCTGGTGAAGGCTGAACACCAGCGACCAGCTGGATTATTGAAACCACTGCCCATTCCAGAATGGAAGTGGGAATGTATAGCGATGGACTTTGTAACGGGTTTACCCAGAACTGTCTAAGGATATAACTGTATAAGGACCTCCAGAAGTTGTACTGGTGGCCAGGAATGAAGAGGGATGTTTCCAGATTTGTAGCTGAATGTTTGACGTGTCATCTGGTGAAGGCTGAACACCAGCGACCAGCTGGATTATTGAAACCACTGCCCATTCCAGAATGGAAGTGGGAATGTATAGCGATGGACTTTGTAACGGGTTTACCCAGAACTGTTCAAGGATATAACTCCATCTGGGTTATAATTGATAGACTCACTAAGTCTGCTCATTTCTTACAAGTTAAAACAACATATGAGGTGAGCAGATACGCTGATTTGTATGTCAAGGAAATAGTGAGGCCACATGGTATTCCGATTTCCATTGTATCAGATAGGGATCCAAAGTTCACATCAGCTTTTTGGAAAAGTTTGCATAGAGCTATGGGTAAAAAGTTGAACTTTAGCACTGCTTTTCACCCCCAGACCGATGGACAATCTGAAAGGGTGATTCAGATTTTAGAAGACTTTCTCAGAGCATGTATTGTGGATTTTTCAGAAAGTTGGGATCTGAATTTGCCACTGGTAGAGTTCTCCTATAATAACAGTTTCCAGGCTTCGATTCAGATGACTCCATATGAAGCTCTCTACGGTCGAAAGTGTATAACACCACTCCATTGGGATGAAGTTGGTGAAAGATTTGTTTTAGGACAAGATGTAGTGGAGAAAACAGCAGCAGCTGTTAAGAAGATAAGAGAAAGAATGAAAGCTGCTCAAAGTCGACAGAAAAGTTATGCCGATAATCGAAGAAGGGAACTGACTTTTGAGATAGGTGATCACGTATTTTTGAGAATTGCTCCAATGAAAGGAGTAATGAGTTTTGGAAAGAAAGGAAAGCTTAGTCCAAGATATATTGGACCATATGAGATCCTAGAGAAGATAGGAACACTAGCCTATCGATTAGCACTGCCTCCACAGGCAGTGCATAATGTTTTCTATGTATCAGCTTTGAGGAAATATATTCCCAATCCTTCGCATGTGCTAAGCCATGAGCCAATTCAATTAGCACCAGATTTAAGTTATGAAGAAAGACCAGAAAGAATTCTCCTATGAGAAATTAGAAAGCTATGAAACCGTAGTATTCCTGTGGTTAAGATACAATGGCCTAACCAATCTGAGTGAGAAGCAACGTGGGAGACAGAAGCTGATATGCTAAGCCTTTACCCATATCTATTTGGTACGTAAAATTTCGAGGACGAAATTTAAATAAGGAGGGTAGAGTTGTAACGCCCCAAAATCCATAGGACTACGTATATGAATCTTGTTTATTTTCATTGGGTCAAAATGACAATTTAATTGTTGGCAAAAGCTGATTTTATCGATTTCAGAAAAATGAGATGCGTCGCGGCTGGTTCAAGCAGATGACTCCAAGAGTGATACATGAGCAGATTTTAAATTGATTGAAAATATCTTTAAGGAGGACAAATGATTTCTTTTGAAAAGGGTTTGGTGTTTTACAAATTTAAAATGATGAAAGGGAATTTTACTAAAATTTCACAACTTGGTTGAAGTGTGTCATGCTTTTTAAACATAGCATCTTGCCACTAATACCTTCCATATAAATAACTGTTTTAAAAGCAAGATCAGTATCATTTTCAAAGAAAATCTTTAGTGTTCTTCAAAATATTTTCCAGAGGAGTTCGTGTGTTGCTCAGGGAGAAGATTCTGCCGGAATTAAACACGGTTGCAAAGCTTTGTTAAGGCAAGTAAAAGCTGATCCCTTGCTACACCATTTAAAGCATATATTGGTTTTATTCATTTTATGGATTTGCTTGCTTGTATGTTTAAGATATGTTGAAGTTCATGTTTAAAATGAATTAAGCATGTTCAAGGAAAGAAAGATTGGGTTCAAAATGATGTTTTACTGCTTCCCAGTTTTTCCAGAAAGTTATTGATGTTTTAAATACTGAGGAGTTCGAGTTTGATTCAAGTATGTTCATGAATGTTCTTCCTTCAGGTGAATGGTAACATTGGAATTTGACGCTATGTAATCGGATGTTGTTAGTCGAATCATTATAAAGTCTGGTTTGATAGATAACAGCTCATAGCGTAGCTGTCGTTTTGATGTTGCAACACCAAGTTCAAAGTAAGATTTTGGTTTCGAGAATTTCTCACATCAGCTGATGTCAGCTTTACAAGTTCTTATTCAGATTTTGTTTCCTATGTCAGCGATTGAATTTCATATTTAAATTCAGCAGTTACATTTTAGCTGTTGCATTTGTTCGTCATCAGCTGTTGCATCAGTTTCGTAAACAGTTGTTGTATTGTTGAGTCGTCAGCTGTTGGTCTTATTGTTCATCAGCTGTTGAATTTGTTCGTAACCAGCTTTTGCTTTAGGTTGTATTCAGCTGTTGGTTTTTTCAACACCTGAAAGCCTTTGTTTAAGTTGTGTTGACGTCTGAGTTGACCAAATCAATTCCTTGACAGCTGAGGTGACCAATCCTATTTCATAGTTACAGCTGTTCACTATTCAAACAGTATCCCAAGTTACATCTGTTTCTTACGCTAACGACATCGTTTCATTTAACACATCTGTTTCAATGTTAGATGATATCCTTACAGCTGTTTTACGATAATCGTGAATAGTGAAGATCTGACACATCTGTTTCAATGTTAGATGATATCCTTACAGCTGTTTTACGATAATCGTGAATAGTGAAGATCTGTTTTGTTTCCCAGTACAGTTTCTTCTAGATGCGACTGTTTCATTTCAGCGATGAGTTTCAGCAGTCGAATTCGATACTCAGTAAAGTTTTAAAAATGGGAAGAAAGTTTTAAAGACAGGAACCCGATGATTTTCAAAGAAGATTTCAAAGAAAATATGAGAAGTTAAAGGACAAAAGTTTATTTTAAGGATTTATGGCATAGATAACAGACGGTCACCAAGGAGAAGGGCGAGTAGTCGTCCAGATGTCGGCTGCCCTTTCATATGAGCTACATGCTAAAACTGATATCAGAAGTCATTTTGATCAAAGTGAAACACGGACGTAAGTAGAGCTTCTAAGCCATAAATCAAAAGAAAATGATGATGATGAGATATGGGCTATTATCCCCATCTCCAAGTTTATGAATGAAAGAAAGAAATGTTTATGAAACGTTTATGTATTGATGATTCCTTTAACTCAAGTTATGTATGTTCAGATGTCTGCCTGCGTTAAATGAAATTGTTATCACTCAGATTTTACTTGCTGAGCCCCTAGGCTCATTAGCTTTTAAAATGGTGCCGGTATGACAGCTGAGGAGCGAATGGGAGGTGAAATCTGACAGCAGCTGCTGGGTGTTGTGTTTATCAAAGGCCGGCTTTTTCCGTGTCATAGCTGATGTTGTATAGTATGTTAGGCATTTGTATTAGATCAATTACAAAAGTTGTATATTCAAACAGAATTTCAGATGTTGTAACTCGCAATTGCAAATTTATATCAAAATCTGTTTTTTCGCAAGTGTTTTCAGTAGTTGGCGCGCAAGTGAGTGTATGTCAGCTTTTGGTTGAGTTCGTGTTTCGATTTCTTTTAAGTTATAGGAAATACAGCTTATAAAAAATTGTCTTTCAGCCCTTATTTTTATTCGAAAATTTTTATTTACCCCAATTTCGTGACCCTGTGGGTTCTGGCGTCACAGTAGCTATCGAGGGTTTGAAGATAGAGATATGAAATATCGGGTTCTCAAAAAATTCTAAGTGTCGATCAACACTTATCTATATATCTCTCAAATCCAACAGCTGCTGTTCTAAAATAATCAAACATCGAAACAGTAGGAATCTCACGACAGAAACCAGCTTTTGCTCTCAACAGAAATCAGCAGCAACCATCAGATGTTGCATTTTTCTTCACGCACCAAAACGACTCCGCCTCAACTAATCAAAACGACGCCGCATCAACTAATCAAAACGACGCCGCAGCTCTCCAACAGCTGATGACAAATTCCTTTCGAAACAACTAGCATCTGGTCACAAAGCGTTATACCCAAAACGCTGCGTTCCAACTTATCAAAACGACGTCGCCTCACTATCAGCAGCTGGTCACTCAAACCAACGGCTGGTCACTCGATTGAATCAAGTCTCTCACAATCGCAACTGCTGATTTGCGCTACAATATCAGCAGTCAACACCAAAAAGTTGACAACACGTGTCGCTTTCTCGTTAATCCTCGCAACCGCGCCTCTGCTGTTAACAGGTTCCTCTTCAAGCTCTACTACTCAATAGCAAAACGACGACGCATCACTCACTCGCTACAGTACCGCTGAATTGCGTTGAATTCTGAAATGCGCTACGCCTGATTCCTTGCGTTAGCGCGACGTCTAATTTTCACGAAACGACATCGTATCACTCCCGCGCCATCAACAACTGATCAGACTTCACCTGCTGACGCTACTGTAGAACACTGACGCCTGAATTGCGCTACTGCTGAAAACCAACAGCTGAATTCTCGCGCAACTCACTACTGTGCAACTCTAAACCAAATCTGAACACCCAGAATTCACAATTCCGTGACAACTGTTAATCCAAAAGCTCATTAGCCATTAAATCATACTTAACAGATTTCTATTTCTCACAATCTCCCCCACTAGAAATCGATTTCGTCCTCGAAATCAGTTAAATCAAATCAAAATCACAACAGCAAGATAGCTTATTCACGACACAGTATACTAGACATCATTCCTAATATACACATGCCATACTTACCAGTACAACTCAATACTAATCAGAATCTCAATTCAGTAGCAAAGTCACTTAAACCTCAAATCAATCAAACTAAAGGTTACCTGTTCACTGCTGCTATGTCTCAAACAGATGAGGCCACTCTTGTCTCATCTTTTCGTCAACTTCCCAGGTAGCTTCTTCACGTCCATGCTTGCTCCATTGGACCATCACCAACGGTATTATCTTGTTCCTCAACTGTTTCTCCTTTATATCCATAATTTGCACTGGATAATCAACATAACTCAAGGCGGAATCTAGCTCAACTTCGTCGGTTCTCAAAACATGGGAAGGATCTGGCTCATATTTTCTCAACATTGACACATGAAAAACGTCATGTATCGCTGCTAACTCATCAGGCAGCCTCAATCTATAAGCCAACTGTCCAATCCGCTCAACAATCTCAAAGGGACCCACGAATCTAGGAGCCAATTTTCCTTTAAATCTGAATCGCATAACGCTCTTGAAAGGAGAAATCTTAAGAAACACACGATCGCCAACCTCAAATTCTAACGGTCTGCGTCGCTTATTAGCATAGATAGTAAATCTATCTTGTGCAGCCTTCATCCTACTACGAATCAAATCAATCTGATCTTTCATATTCTTCACAAACTCAGGAGTAGAAAGCTGTTTCTCACCAACCTCTTCCCAACAGATTAGAGATCTGCACTTGCGACCATACAAAGCTTCAAATGGAGCCATCCCGATAGTCACTTGGTAGCTGTTGTTATACGAAAACTCGACTAAGGACAAGGAATCCTGCCAGCCACCACTGAAATCCATCACCACTGCATGCAGCATATCTTCTAAAGTCTGAATGGTCCGCTCAGACTGACCATATGTCTGTGGGTGATAGGCTGTACTCATAGCCAATCTCGAACACATCGCTACCTGCAAGCTCTTCCAAAATCGAGATGTAAATCTTGGATCTCTATCGGACACTATCGAAACAGGCACTCCATGCAATCTAACCACATGGTCGACATACAACTTTGCCATTTTCTTCATCGAACACCTCACATCATAGGGAATGAAATGGGCTGACTTCGGAAGTCTATCAATCACCACCCAAATTGCATCGCATCCCATACTCGATCGAGGCAAATGAGTCACAAAATCCATGGCGATGTGCTCCGAATTCCATTGAGGCATCTCTAAACTCTGAAGCAATCCACCAGGTCTCATTCTCTCAGCCTTGACCTGCTGGCAATTCAAACACCTAGCAGCAAAACCAGAAATGTCGCTCTTCATACCTTCCCACCAGTAGTAAGACTTCAAGGCATGGTACATCTTTCTCTCACCCGGATGCACACTATACCGACTACAATGTGCTTCATTCATGATGGTCTCTTTCAAATCAATCAGGTTCGGAACCACCAATCTCCCTCGAAATCTAAGACATCCATCAGAATCAACAGAAAAATCATCGGACTGGTCGCTCTGGGCTTTAATCCTCAACTCATGGATATACGGATTAGTCCTTTGCGCCTCTCTGATGTCAAACAAAATCTGCGGCTCAACCCGAATCGAAGAAACCAAGAAGTAGATCACCCGGCTGAAATCTCCAACCAGAAGTACTCAACTGTTCGTAGATTCTCGAGACACTCATAGATGCTAACATACCAGGATGGGCTTTCCTACTCAAAGCATCGACTACTAAGTTCATCCGCCCAGGCTGATACTGAATCTCACAGTTAAAATCCTTGAGCAACTCCATCCAACGACGTTGCCTCATATTCAAGTCTGACTGCGTGAAGATATATTTCAAACTCTTGTACACCACAAACTCTTCACCATATAGGTAGTTTTGCCAGATCTTGAAGGCAAACACAATCGCAGCCAATTCCAAATCATGAACGGGGTACCTCGTCTCGTGAGGCTTCAACTGTCGAGATGCATACGCAATCACGTACCCGTTCTGCATCAGAACACAACCCAAACCACTCAGAGAAGCATCGGAGCACACAACAAATCCTCTAGATCCAGACGGTAGAGCCAAAACAGGAGCAGTAGTCAACTTCTCCTTCAACGTTTGAAAACTAGACTCGCACTCATCAGTCCAAACAAACTTCCTATCCTTCTGAGTTAATTGAGTCATAGGCCTGGCTATCGAAGAGAACTTCTCGATAAAACGCCTATAATAGCCAGCTAAGCCTAAGAAAGTACGGATCTCGGAAACGTTCCAAGGTCTCTCCCAGTTAAGAACTGTTTCGACCTTACTCGGATCCACCAAAATCCCTTGCACCAAAATCACATGAACCAAAAAGATAATTCTGTCAATCCAAAATTCGCACTTGCTGAACTTGGCGTACAACTTCGAGTCCCTCAATCTCTGCAACACCAATCTGAGATGCTCCTTATGCTCTCTCATGCTCCTCGAATACACTAGGATGTCATCTATGAAGACGATCATGAAACGATCGATGTACTCGCTGAAGACGCGATTCATCAAATCCATGAAAACAGCTGGGGCATTCGTCAACCCAAACGGCATCACAAGAAACTCATAATGCCCATATCTCGTCCTAAAAGCTGTCTTCACCACATCAGCTTCTCTAATTCGCAAATGGTGATAGCCAGAGCGCAAATCAATCTTCGAGTACACCACCGATCCTTGCAACTGATCGAACAAGTCATCAATCCTCAGCAAAGGATACTTGTTCTTCACCGTCGCTTTGTTCAACTGTCTAAAATCAACACACATCCTCATAGACATCTTTCTTCTTCATGAAAAGAATTGGAGCTCCCCAAGGCGACATACTCGGTCTGATGAAACCTTTCTCCAGAAGTTCTCTCAACTGTTCCTTGAGTTCCTTCAACTCTGTTGGCGCCAAACGATACGGGGCTCTAGAAATCGGGGCTGTACCGGGCACCAACTCGATACTGAAGTAGATCTTACATCTCGGAGGAAATCCAGGAATCTCATCCGGAAACACGTCGGGAAACTCTCGGACGATCGGGATGTCACTCAACTCCAACCGCGACTCTTGGGAAACGTCAAGCGTAGAGATCATAAATCCAGCATTATCCTGTGATAGAAGGCTAAACATCTCCATGGCATATACCAGTGGAATCTTCGAGCGCGAATCAGCACCATAGAAATCCCACTTCTCACTCGAGTCAGGGAGAAACCTCACCACACCATGGAAGCAATCAACAGTAGCCTTATAGCTAGACAATACATCCATTCCCAAGATGCAATCAAATCCCTCATCTCCAAGACAATCAAATTCGCCCACTAACACATTCTGATCAAATCAAATCACACTATCCACCACGATCTCACGGGACATCACCCACACACCAGCAGGAGTAGATACAAACACGACATCACACCGTGGAGTAACTCTCAACCCACACTCATGCACAAACCACGCAGAAACAAAGGAGTGTGACGCTCCTGTATCTATTAAAACTCTCGCAGAAAAATCAAAGATAGAACATATACCTGCGATAAACATACCAGGTGTCTCCTCATCCTGCTCCTCGTCAAGGCATTCACTGTTAGAGTAGATGCCCAACTAGCCAACTTGTGGCGTGTGGGTTTATAGACTCTTGTATGAAACAATCTTTATATATGATATTCGCATTCTTTTATATGGCGTTCTTTACTTTCATTATGTGTGTAATGATTAACAATCGCGTTGAGTAAAGACCTAGAATGCACTGAAGCGTATTTTAGATGTGATAGTGGGTATGACGGCTATCATGAAACACATCTAATAGTCGCTGTGTATTCTGAACATGTTCCTAGTCGATTGGGCCGTCAAATTGAGGATAAGGCCGCCCGAGTTCGAGACTAGTATCTGCGAATGCGAAGTACCATGTTTCATTGGTAGGGAACATTGTGATGTTCTGAGCATGCAGATAGATAGTGACCTGGTTAGATACTAGTCTCGAGCTCGAGCGGCCTTATCCTCAATTTGACGGCCCAATCGACTAGGAACATGTTCAGAATACACAGTGACTATTAGATGTGTTTCATGATAGCCGTCATACCCACTATCACATCTAACATACGCTTAAGTGCATTCTAGGTCTTTACTCAACGCAATTGTTAATCATTACACACATAATGAAAGCAAAGAACGCCATATGAATAAATGCGAATATCATATATAAAGACTGTTTCATACAAGAGTCTATAAACCCACACGCCACAAGTTGGCTAGTTGGGCATCTACTCTAACAATCTCCCACTTGCCCTAAAGCCAACTACTCATCAGACGCAGTCCCATTGTTTCGCGATGTTTTTCAAACAACGGTCCAGGCAAGGGCTTCGTAAGTGGACACTGGGGTTCTGAAAATGGTTTTTCAGATCATAACATTCAGTTTTGGAAACTGAATCGATCGGTCCGATCTGATCGGTGATCGGAGTTACGATGAAGTCTCGGTGGTGGAGGTGAACTGAATGTTCATTGTTGGACCCGGGCCCGTTGGGCCGGTCCAAGTCCAACTCCTAAGTCTATTTAATTAGACTAAGCTTCATTTAACAAAAGACTTGATACAATCTTGAAACCCTAAACCTAGCTTTGGCCACCCCTCCTCTCCTCTATAGCCGCCGCCGCCGCCGCCCGCCGTGCGCCGCCGCCGCCGTCGCCCGTCGTCGCCGGAAATTCGTTTCCGGGCAATTCGACGAGGAGAATCCGTCCGTGCTGATCTCGTCAGTCCTTCTAGTGCAGGCTGACGAAGGAGTCTCGTTTCTGGTCGTGGACCGGATTGGCGATATCTACCGCAATCTACCGAGAAGAGACGTTATTGTAACTACGGTTGGAGCCAGGCACAAGTGCCAGCAAGGTAGTGGTTTTGAACCCCCTATGTATGTCGATAACTGTTATTGAATTTTCGTATTGATCGTCTCCCGGCTGTTTATTCTATGTTCTTCCGCTGCCTCGCCGGGGGGCGGATCCGGATCCCCAACATTCACCTGGGCCTGTTGCGGTATCTGAAACTGAGGTCTAGAAGATCCTCCAAACCTAGACGGTTCATGGGGTTGAAATCTAGATCGCTGGGTCGGAACAGGAAATTGCTGTCTTTGTGAAGAACCACCAGCAGAACCCTTCTGCGAAGGAACCAAAGTCTGTCCCCTCAGCAAAGGACATACTCTCCGATAATGTCCAGGCTGTCCATAGTTATTTCAAGTACCTTGCATACCACGACACTACGAATTCGGATGCTCCGCACTGTCCACAAGACATACTGCCAGAACCACTGCTACCAGAACTCACAGAACCAGAGGAACTCGAATTCGCCCTCTTCTTGAACTGTTTCCCTCGAGGTCTAAACTGTTGGCGATTTGATTGTTGCGACCCTTGAGGAGATTGGAACGATTGCGACATACTCTGCACCGGCTGAAAAGTATGTCCAGACTTCGGCTGAACCGGAGCCTCTGCCTCCAACAAACTCTCCTCAATGTCTACCGCTCTATTCACAGCGTCCACATAAGTCGCAGGAGAACCTGACAACACCATCCGAAACAGATCAGGCCTCAATCCCTTCATGAATTTGTTACTCTTTGTCCTCTTATGGTTATCTACGTGAGGCACATACATCAGAAGTGAAGAAAACTGCCTGGCATACTCGGCCACCTTCATCGTCCCTTGCTTCAGATTAGCAAACTCCCGCTCGCGACTATTGTAGTAGGACTCCGGGGTATACTCCTGTCGGAACGCGACACAGAAGCTCTACCAAGTAATCACAGCCCCACTCTCACGTAAGATATGGGAAGTACCTCTCCATCAGCGCTGCGCATTATCCCTCAATTGCAACATCGCCAGCTTTAATCTCTTCTCAGGAGTGTAATCCAAAGTATCAAACAGCTCCTCCATCTGCACTATCCAACTCTCGGCCAACGCACCACCCTCAGCAGTAGCAAAAGTCGGAGGGTTCGTCCGCTGGAACCTAGCTAAGACTAGCTCCATCTCGCCTATCTGTCTCGTAACATCCTCAACCTGCTAATTGCCATAATCACTATCCGAGGCCCGACATAAAAATTTTCGAAATAATTTGGGCGTGAACTCAAATCGTCATTCAAAATATCAATAATCGAAATACGAGTTAAATCAAAACTCAAGCAAAACAGGTAACATAAAATCCCAAATAAGGTACAGATCCCCATATACAAATAAACACAGGGCATCCCCTGGTTCAATACATAATACAATATATAACTGGGACTCAAGGGAATGGGGATCGACCAGCTGGTGCTCCACACGTTCCAGCTTGATTACCTGTAGGTCCTACAAATGGGTAACGTAGACCCAAACAACACAAAAGCAGGAAAAGAAATATGAGGTCAAGCCTCAGTACGAAGAGCCATCAAAACAGAAATTCATGCAACATGCTATAAATCAATGCTATGAAATGCATGAGGCTATCAAGAAATCGGAAATCAAGATCAGCGTATCAACTGGCAATTCATCTCAAGTCAAGCCTCTATACCCACACAGTAAATCAACCGGGGAAATCATCGGTCCGTGATCTTCAGGGACCGTCAGCCCATCACAGCTCGGTGGTAGACACTCGAATCCGACAGTCACCACTCCGATGATAGCGTTGGACTTTTCAGGCACAACACATCTGTCAGCCAGTCACAACGTGGCTCTAAATCGGGGCATCAATTAATCAATCTGGCTCAAGATGTATGCATGAATGCCATTCAATAATCAATTCTAAATGCATACACTGACAGTACGTGAAAACAGAATATATAACTCAAGCAATTCATCAAACTGTTCCACATAAAATAACAGAATCAATTCAATAGATTTCATAACATGAAATACAGCCATTTCCGCATTCAAAGCTGTTAGAGCTGCTCAATTCGTACCTCACAGCTTCAATCTACCTCAACAGATCTCACCAGGCGAAGATAATTGAACAACACTGCTACTTCGCGATCCTCTCCAAGGTAGAACTACAGCTTCAAATGGGTAGCAATCGAAATAGCAAGTCACAACGAAATCAGCGCCACCAAAATCATTCAAAACAACGGCTGAAATCGACAGAAATCTAAAGAAGAAATGCTCGGGTGAACAGTAGCTATCGAGGGTTTGAAGATAGAGATAAGAAATATCGGGTTCTCAAAAAATTCTAAGTGTCGATCAACACTTATCTATATATCTCTCAAATCCAACAGCTGCTGTTCTAAAATAATCAAACATCGAAACAGTAGGAATCTCACGACAGAAACCAGCTTTTGCTCTCAACAGAAATCAGCAGCAACCATCAGATGTTGCATTTTTCTTCACGCACCAAAACGACGCCGTCTCAACTAATCAAAACGACGCTGCATCAACTAATCAAAACGACGCCGCAGCTCTCCAACAGCTGATGACAAATTCCTTTCAAAACAACCAGCAGCTGGTCACAAAGCGTTATACCCAAAACGCTGCGTTCTAACTTATCAAAACGACGTCGCCTCACTATCAGCAACTGGTCACTAAAACCAACGGCTGGTCACTCGACTGAATCAAGTCTCTCACAATTGCAACTGCTGATTTGCGCTACAATATCAGCAGGAAACACCAAAAATTTTACCAACACGTGTCGCTTTCTCGTTAATCCTCGCACCCACGCCTCTGCTTTGTTGGCGTACGGTGGCGGATCCGGATCACACTTCCCGGGGGCGCAGCGGAAATAAAAAATAGCCCCAGAAAGCGTTCAATACATCAATATAAATCTACAAACATACATAGGGTTCTCGTAGATTTGTTACCTTGCTGGCGTCTAGGCGTCTGGCTCCAACCAGATTTCACAGAGAAAATCTGGCTCTTGTTGATAGGCGGCGGTAGATACTCCAATCAGGTCCACGACCAGAATCAATCTTCCTCCGTCAATCTGCACTACAAGACTTGACAGATTTTGCCACGTACGGAATCACCTCATCGCGGTGATCAAAACAACTCCGATCACGAAGCAGGCAGCGGACGGCGGCGGCACACGACGGCGCAAGGCGGCGGCCGGCGGCGTGCGTGAGGTTGTGGAGAGGGGGCGGCCGAGAGTGTATATGGAGTCTAGGGTTTTAGTTATGAGTCTAGTGATTAAAAGCCCTAATCAAACATTAGTATATATTAAATATACATGGGCTTGAACCGGCCCATTGGACTTGGGTCAGGCCCAAGTCCATATGAACATTCGGTTCATTTAAATTACTGCGGTTTCATCATAACTCCGATCGATGATCAGATCGGACCGATCGACTCAGTTTCCAAAACTGAATATTATGATGCGAAAAACAATTTTTCAGATACCTAGTCCAAAATGACAGTTTTGCCCCTCAACAGTGGGAAATCGTAAATTGACCCCTGTTGACTTTTAGGAAGTCGCACTCCCTAAAATCCTCCTGCTATGCTCAACACATTGATCCAGTACTTGTGTGACCCTCAATGGTTCAGGGATACAGCTAGCCGTGGGCCCACAACCATTGCGGCTCCGGAATCACAATTTCGGACTTGCCCATCGGATCATGGTAAAGCGCCTAGCAACATCTCCCCATGATCCCCTAGGTATCACTGATAGTGCCTGCAAGAACCAGTTGGTCGTGGTTAGCGTACAGTACGGTCCTTTCTACACATATATCCCGATCAGATCAACGACCATTGGTAAATCGAGAGTCGCTATAGATCCGATAGCTATGCATACATCTTGGAGATCGAATAGTGACATCGCGAGTGTAACTAGGTAAACCCATTTACCTAAAACACATCCAGTACTCTAGCCAGAGATTTATACACTATTATCCTCTCAGATAGCATAAGATATCCACGCATGAAAGCGAGCGGTGAATCCTCGACAACGAAGCATCGACTCCTACATGCATCGGGACCTCACCCAATCCCGCCGCCTAATGACCCCAAGTGAGTCGGCAAACGGGTCAAAGTGAGGCGCCTATCATGTAGAGTCTCAATGGCGTTTCGAGTAGTGAGGACTAATCAATACAACCAAGACCTCGGACTTATCCACTCGACAAATGGTAACCACTTGGAAAGTCCGAATGAGGGTAGTTCGATAGATCACCAGGTCACTATCCATCTGCATGCTCAGAACATCACAATGTTCCCTACCAATGAAACATGGTACTTCGCATCACAGATGCTAGTCTCAAGCTCGGGAGGCCTTATCCTCATTTTGACGGCCCAATCAACTAGGAACGAATTCATAATGCACAGTGACTATTAGATGTGTTTCATGATAGCCATCATATCCACTATCACATCTAACATACACTATGGTGCATTTTAGGTCTTTATCCAACGCAATTGTTAACATTATATAACATAATGAAAATAAAGAATACACATCTAACATACACTATGGTGCATTTTAGGTCTTTATCCAACGCAATTGTTAACATTATATAACATAATGAAAATAAAGAATACCATAAATAAATGCGTATTTCATAAATAAAGATTGTCATATACAAGAGCCTATAAAACCCACACGCCACAAGTTGGCTAGTTGGGCATCTACTCTAACAATCTCCCACTTGCCCTATAGCCAACTACTCATCAAGCGTAGTCCCATTGTTTCGCGATGTTTTTCAAACAACGGTCCTGGCAAGGGCTTCGTAAGTGGATCAGCAACGTTGTCCGTAGAGGCGACTCTCTCAACTGCTATGTCACCTCTAGCCACAATATCCCAGATTATGTGGTATTTCCTCAGTATATGTTTGGATCTTTGGTGAGACCTAGGCTCCTTTGCTTGTGCAACGGCACCCGTGTTGTCGCAGTACACCGGGACTGGACCAACTCTATCAGGAATGACGCCCAACTCTTGGACGAAATTCCTTATACAAACCGCCTCCTTAGCAGCAGCTGATGCTGCAATGTACTCAGCCTCAGTGGTTGAATCCGCGATGGTGTCTTGCTTGGAACTCTTCCAAGAGACAGCACCACCATTGAGCATGAATACAAATCCAGAGGTAGACTTTGAATCATCCACGTCACATTGGAAGCTAGAATCAGTGTAGCCTTCCAATTTCATTTCACCACCTCCATAGACCATGAACATATTCTTAGTCCTTCGCAAGTACTTAAGAATATCCTTCACATCCTTCCAATGCAATTGGCCGGGGTTGGCCTGGTAGCGGCTCGTGACACTCAGAGCATATGCGACATCCGGTCTAGTTGAGATCATGCCATACATAATACTACCTATCACCGAGGCATATGGCACACGTGCCATACTCTCTATCTCCTCATCAGTCTTTGGACACATAGACTTAGATAGAGTGACCCCGTGGAACATAGGTAGGTGTCCTCTCTTGGACTCTTCCATAGAGAACCTCTTAAGTATGGTATCAATGTAGGTAGCTTGGGTGAGTCCGAGCATCCTTTTCGATCTATCCCGATAGATCTGTATTCCTAGAATATAGGATGCTTAGTTGACTGCTGCATTCCTACATCATTCCCAATGAGTAGAATGTCATCAACGTAAAGTACAAGGAATGTCACAGCGCTTTTAACTACCTTCTTATATACACATGGCTCCTCGAGATTCTTGATGAAACCAAATTCCTTAATTGTTTCATCGAATCTCAGGTTCCAACTCCTCGATGCTTGTTTGAGACCGTAGATCGATCTCTGAAGTTTGCATACCTTATGCTCACTTCCTACAGATGTGAAACCTTCAGGCTGCGTCATATAGATCTCTTCCTTAATGTTTCCATTAAGGAACGCAGTTTTCACATCCATTTACCATATCTCATAGTCGTACCATGCGGCTATGTCTAGTAAGATTCTAATCGACTTGAACATTGCCACTGGTGAGAAGGTTTCATCATAGTCAACACCTTGCCTTTGCGTGTAACCTTTCACGACCAGTCGTGCCTTGTAGGTCATTACCTTACCATCAGGCCCAAGTTTCCTCTTGTATACCCATTTGCACCCAATAGGAACAATTCCTTCGGGAGGATTAACGAGAGTCCAAACTTGGTTCGCATGCATTGAGTCAAACTCAGACTGCATTGCTTCAAGCCACAAATTAGAATCAGCATCGGAAATTGCCTCCTTGAAAGTCCTTGGATCACATCCAACAACTTGATCACTCTGATCATCTTCAAGAAGGAAACCATATCTTTCAGGAACCCTTTCGGATCTCCTAGGTGCCACCATTTCTGGTACTGGCTCTGGAGGCGCAGGAGATTCACTTGGTACCTCAGTTGGTTCTCGAACCTCTTTGAGTTCTACTATTTTGCCCTTTCTATCAAGTAGAAATTCCCTTTCCATAAAGGTGGCATTCCTAGGAACAAACACTTTTGTTTCGTTGGGATAGTAGAAGTAGTATCCAATGGAATTCTTTGGATACCCAACGAAGTAACATAAGATGGATCTCGTATCCAGCTTATCTCCCACTGTCTGCTTCACGTAAGCAGGACAGCCCCAAATCCTCATGTATGAGTATTTGGGCGGTTTTCCCATCCATATCTCATATGGAGTCTTATCCTTTGCCTTGGTGTGGACATTGTTCAACAATATTACCGCCGTTTCGAGCGCATAGCCCCAAAACGAGGTAGGAAGCTCATTGAAGCTCATCATAGATCGAACCATGTACATCAAGGTTCGATTACGACGCTCCGCTACACCATTGAGCTGTGGTGTGGCCGGAGGGGTCCACTGCGAGAGAATCCCATTCTCTTTAAGATAGTCTTGAAATTCAGAACTTAAGTATTCACCACCTCGATCGGATTGAAGTGCTTTAATACTCTTGCCTAGCTGATTTTCTACTTCAGCCTTGAATTCTTTGAACCTTTCAAAGGATTCAGACTTGTGCTTCATTAAGTACAAGTACCCATACCTAGAGTGATCGTCGGTAAAGGTGATGAAGTATGTGTGACCGTATTTAGTACCAATACTAAGCGGACCACACGCATCAGTATGGATCAAATCCAATAGGACTTGGTCTTTTAATTTTAAGGTGTATAAATCGTTTTCGCGTTCCCCAATTCTAATTAAACATTCATTCTTGTATATATTGCAAAATCGAATTAGACAAAAACACAAGAATATCCATCACTATCAAGCATAGAAACAGAAATAATGTCTTTATAAATTCGAGAACAAATAAACATCTTTCAATAACAACTTAAAATTTGACGACAGAAATAATTAAACATCTCCTATAGCTACTGCAGCAACTCTTGCTCCATTGCCCAGCCTCAAGTGGGTCTCACCCTCTCTAAGACGTCGGATTCTTGTCATCACCTGCAAATCATTGCAGATATGAGATCCACATCCGATATCAAGTACCCAAGAAGTCGAATTAAGAGACATATTTATTTCGATATAGAACATACCTTTAGCAGTTCGCAACTGCTCGAGGTACTCCTTGCAGTTCCTCCTCCAATGCCCAGGCTTGTGGCAGTGGTGGCAAACATCCTTGGACTTGTTTGGCTTAGAAGCCTTTGCCTTGGGCTTCTTAGTGGGCTTTTCCTCCTTCGCAGGGGCAGAACTCTTCTTACCCTTGCGTCTGGGCCCCTTCTTCGCAGAGGAAGAAGAGCCCATAAGGAGGACTGGCTTATCCTTCTTTATGGTTCCCTCAAACACGACCATCATGTTAACCACCTCTTCAAGGGTGGCTGCCAGCTTGTTCATGTTGAAGTTGACCACAAAGGGGTCGAATGCAGCGGGTAGTGAGAGGAGAAGCACATCCACAGACAGCTCGTGTGGAAGTGTGATATCAAGGCCCGCCAGCTTTTCAACGAACCCAATCATACGAACCCCATGCTCGCGGACCGAAGTCCCATCGCGAATACGGCTTGTCATAAGCTCCTTGACAGCGGTGAACCTCTCATGTCGAGTGTTCTCCCCATACAGTTCCTTGAGATGAAAGAGTATGTCAGCAGCATACTTCGTCTTCTCAAAGCGCCGTTGCATTTCGTTGGACATCGATGCCATCACATAGCATCGAGTCTTAAGCTCGTCGTCCCACCATTGTTTAAGCGTAACCAGCTCCTCAGGGTTGATATCGGCAGGGGCTTCCTTCGGAGGGCTCTTCTCTATCGTATAGAGAAGTTACTCCGAAGCCAACACAATGTTGAGGTTTCGAAGCCAGTCTTGGTAGTTCAGACCGGTGAACTTGTTGCTATCCAGTATAGCAGCGAGTGGGTTTTTGATCGAAGACATTTTGTAAGCAGTTATACTGAAAAGAAAACAGACATGCATCACTAACTATATATGAAATAACGCTAAGACATAAAACAAGGTCATTAAGTTTTATGAATTACCCTCCCACTATTTTAACAATTTCACCACCCTCTAATGAAATCGAGAAAGCAAGTTTCCTTAGTGGGTACACAGAGTCCAATCAAGTGATCATGGTCCCGAATAATAACAGCTAACCATGACCCTTAAAAGGTAGAGTTCAATTGCAACCGGTGCAACCTCCATGTATTTTACCTCACGTCCAGTAAGGGCCCAATAATATGATGCCGTTTATTATCACGTGTCAAGATGACCCACCAATGTTGAGTCGTGAAGGACGGTCCCCTTAACGTCCCCAATAATATGAGCCAACGTTAAAGGGAGTTCCAACCGACTCACAACAATTGTCAATGACGTGGACAGCTTTTTCCGGCATACATAACCCCCTCAATAATATGAGCCGGGCCATGTATGCGGGTAGCATCGGCGTACACCCATTGTTGCTGGAAGGTAGGGATAATTTAAACAGATTTAAATTCCCTTTAGTTTATCGAATAAACTTTTATCTTAATATCAGTTTTAAATCGTATTTAAAACGAGGGATTTTATTTTTGAAAATTTTTGTCTCATGCAATTTTAAATCACAATTTAAAACATGCGGATTCAACATATATCAAATATATAAATAACTTTGGGATGATCGATCGCGAGAGCTATGTGGTCCGTGGTTGCCAATCACGGACCTGGGTCCAATCCTAGGTGAAATGCAACATGCAATGCAATCCTATTACAATTGCTTCCGGTTTTATAGATCTTCGGTCTTCAATATCTTTGATCGTCATCGGCCCACCATCTTCAAATGTCCTCCCACTAAGTCTAGTAATTTACAATTAAATTTCCATGACACATAACGGATACAATTTTAAGGGGTGAAACGGGCCACAAACAGACCCACTTTATAAAATGATAATCAACAATATATTACAACCGAAATCGCAAAACCTAAGCATACACCTAACACATTGGGCACGGCTCTCGATCATCCCAAACATGCAATCAATCTAATTAATATGCATAAATTAAATAATCAAATTATTTACCACAAAATCATATTTTAATCATAAAATCGCATTTTATAATAAAATCGCATTTTGTCGATAAAATCATATTTTAATCAACAAAATCATATTTTAATTATAAAATCATATTTCATAACTAAAATCATATTTTGCAATTTTAATTGCATCATATTGGGCTTAAAACGATTTTAGGCCCAAAATCTCAAAAATTTCAAAATCGACCTACCAATATCGAATATTGGCCCGAAAACTTCATGGGCTGCCCGGGACAGGTCCGAACAAAACCTAGAAGAAAAATTAGCCGTCGCAACGATACCGGAGACACGCCGGTCGGTGGCCGCCAATGTAGCGCGCGGCACAAGGCCGCGCTAGGCATCGCATCGCCGCGCGATGTATGGAGCATGGCCGCGGGCGTAGCGCCCGATTATGGCGCAACAGATTGCGCCATGGCCTGCTGGCCATCGGCCGGCCAGCATGCAACAATTTGCTCGGCCAGCACGCGGCGCAGCGGCCGACCAATCGCGCAACAGGTGCGCGACGCTAGCATCGACCGCGCAATATCGGTCGCGCAACATGCGCGGCAATCGCGCGTTAGGGCGTCGCCATGCGGCCATCTTCAACAATTTTTTTTGTTTGATTTCAATATCGAGATTTAGATGCAATTCAGGAAACAGAAATGTATTGAAGTATTGAAGGATCCGAGCCTGAGCTCTGATACCACTGTTGGCGTACGGTGGCGGATCCGGATCCCACTTCCCGGGGGCGCAGCGGAAATCAAAAATAGCCCCGGAAAGCGTTCAATACATCAATATAAATCTACAAACATACATAGGGTGTTCGTAGATTTGTTACCTTGCTGGCGTCTAGGCGCCTGGCTCCAACCAGATTTCAGAGGGAAAATCTGGCTCTTGTCGGTAGGCGGCGGTAGATACTCCAATCAGGTCCACGACCGGAATCAATCTTCCTCCAAGAACCAGTTTGTAACGACCGGACTTTTCTCAAAAGAAATTTAGAAATTTGGGGTTCGAATTGAAAGACCCAAAAATTTCAATCTTAATAAACATAAAATTCGTTACTAAAATTCTGGACTAAATTGTGAATAAACACAATTCATTGCTGCTGAAATGCGGAACAAGGAAACATTGACGTGAGCGGAAGTAGAAATAAAATCTGATAAACACTTTTCATAACAAGTGAATGAAATCAGCTGGAAGGGTATACAAAACATGGAACTAAATCGTCTGCTGATAAAATAACCCACGCGGAACTGATATACCAGCTGATAGAAATACCATTGAACTTACATATATCTTTACACCAAAAGTTCATACAGATTTCTACAAAAATAAGGAACTAGAAATCTGTTAACATACAAAACCATAACTAAAGTTCTGTACATCGAAATCAAAAGAAACAACGAAAGATGTCCACGATAAACAACACTGTCCAACCAGCCGCTCTCCATCCTGCTCCCTACTGCTCATTACCTGCACTCAATGAAAACTAGTGAGCCGAAGGCTCAGCATGTAAATCTGGAATAGCAAAATCATGCAATAGAAACTGATACTAGAGTCTGGAAACTAAATACATATCTGAAATCTGAATACGCTTTGGAGTAAACAAGCGCAATATATAACTGGGAATTCTGATAGAAACTGAAAGCATAAAACATAACCAAATTCTGAAAACATTTTCTTTAAACATTCTCTGGAGCTGTGATTAAAATCACACTTGCGCTCTTCTGAAATTATGACAACACTTTAAACATTTTGGTCCAATTCGTTTGATCAAACTCCTGATATCAGTCTCTAGCTCTATGGCTCATGGTGAAGGGATATACAGATCCATCGACCTATACACCTGATCCTTCCTCTGTTGAAAGGGCACACGGTTCGTCAGCCGCGCACTCACCCTTCTTCTGGGGACCCTCTTTGTTGTCATAACTTAAAATATTTTCTAAAACATCGTTCTGCTCTTTATTTTCTTTTTAAAATCTGTTTTCTTTCTCTCATGCACGAATTACTGGTTTTACTTTTGTCTAATGATGTTCTGAAACTGTAAAGGATTTCTCTGTAAAGCTTGCGAAGATGAAAACTGAATAAATTATCAAGTTGAATCTGTCTGATAAGTCGAAAGATTCATTTGAATTGAAGTGTAAATGAGTAAGAAATCAAATTCTGAAATTTCGTTATCTGTTGAAGAAAACGAAGAATGAACAGTAACCAGCTGAAATGAACAGTACCAGTCGCAAGACTAATACCACCTGAATGAACAGTACCAGTCGCAAGACAAGAACCAGTCGCAAGGTCTTATTTTAAACAAAACGGCGTCGTTAACATATCGACCAGCCGCAGGAGAAATATTAACAACCAGTCGCAAAGAACTGTACTTAAAAACAATAAAGCAACTGCTGAAATATCAAAATGGAATGCATCTGCTGGTGAACAGTGCATCTGCTGAATGTTACGAAGACAACGCAACTGCTGGAAATTGCATTCCATTCTAACATCTGAAATTTAGCTCTTAAATGATAAAAAGCTAAACAATATATATCTGAATTCTGAAACTCGATAGAAACTAAATAGAATGTAGGAATTGTTTAGACATCTACTGTAATTGCATTTCTGATATCTGGAATTTAGCTCTTAAATGGTAAAAGCTAAACAATACATAGATAAAATCTGAAATTCGATTGATCAAGAGTTGAATATAATAGCATTGTAATCCCTCAATCTCATATCTTTCTAGTTTGTGGCCTCTAAAATATCTGGGCATTACAACCTACCCCCCTTAACAAAATTTCGTCCTCGAAATTTCTTACTTAAAAGATCTGGGTAGCTTTTCTACAAATCATAATCACTTTCCCACATAACTTCTCTTTCAGTGTGATTTACCCACTGCATCTTAGTCAAGGGATAGTTCTATTCCTTAAATTACGGTTTTCTCTTAAAATAATCTTTACTAGAACTTCTTCATAATTTAAATCTACCGCTATGTAAATAGGTTCTTATCTGAGCATATAATTCTACTATAAGAGACGCATCGCTGAAATGAAATCAGACGCAACAAAATGGAACAGTATTTGGAAACGAAACAGATTTCTACTGTTCATGAGTATTTCTGAAAGAAACCAGCTGGGATAAATAGGAACCAGCTGCAAGGTCTTTTACTAACAACAAACGTATTAATTAAAACGATGCCGTTGTGAAATAACATGAATAGTACAACTGCTGGATACAATCGATATAATGCAACTGCTGGAAATGAACTGTGCAGCTGCTGGTCAAAACAATGGAATGCAATTGCTGAAAAATGAACTTTGGTGCTGCAACATCAATCGACAGCAACGCTATCAGTTGTTGTCTATCAAACCAGACTTTATACTGATTCGACTAACAACTACCGATTACATAGCGTCAAGATCCGAAATTACCATTCACCGGAAGATGAACAATCCTAAACATACGGAAAATAAAACTCGAACTCAAAGGGATCTAAACACAGTACTCTACTTCTATTTCTTCTAAGTTAGATATCAATTTCTAACAAACCTATGTGATACAAAATACAAGTTGACCAGAATCTAACAATGCTAATGTAAACATATTGGCAACAAAATCTTACCCGTCGCCGCCGAGGTATCTGCTGGGGTTTCTTCAGCTGTCATTATGTAAGCTCTACTAGTGATAAGTGGTCGCTTCTGGGAACACTCCCTAGACATATGGCCTGGCTTACCACAAGTATAAAAAACTCTCTGGCCAAAAAGACACTGGCCTGAATGGTTTTTCTTACAGGTTGGACATGGAGGCCTAATTCCTGAATTAGGGACAGCAGAGATAGGCTGAACAACTAATGGTCATTTTTCTTGAGACTCCTGCTGGTTATTATTAGGTTTCAATTTTGCCTACGGTCCTTCTGTTGAAAACATATTGGCAACAAAATCTTACCCGTCGCCGCCGAGGTATCTGCTGGGGTTTCTTCAGCTGTCATTATGTAAGCTCTACTAGTGATAAGTGGTCGCTTCTGGGAACACTCCCTAGACATATGGCCTGGCTTACCACAAGTATAAAAAACTCTCTGGCCAAAAAGACACTGGCCTGAATGGTTTTTCTTACAGGTTGGACATGGAGGCCTAATTCCTGAATTAGGGACAGCAGAGATAGGCTGAACAACTAATGGTCATTTTTCTTGAGACTCCTGCTGGTTATTATTAGGTTTCAATTTTGCCTACGGTCCTTCTGTTGAAAAGCTTGTCTTTTCAATTGTCTCTCTTCTTCAATTACTTTCCAATCTTGTTCTGCCCGTAGGGCCTTATTCACAGCTGATCTATAATCTACGGGTTCTGCCAATCTAACATCATGCCTAATCATCGGCTTCAACCCATCAACAAAATTTTGTAGCTTAATATCTGCATTTGTCCCAATTAAAGGAACAAAATAACAACCTCTCTCAAACTTACGGATATAATCCCGCATAGACATCTCTCCCTGCTTAAGAGTTAAAAACTCACTCCTCAACTGCTGTCTTACATCTACCGTAAAGTATTGTTCATAAAACACTCTCTTAAACTCTTCCCAAGTAAGAATTTCCAAGTCTACTATTAACTTGGCTCCTTCCCACCATATCATGGCATCTCCTCTCAGCATGTAAATCGCACACCGAGGCCTTTCTTGTTCAGTCAGTTGCAAATAGTAAAAAATCACCTCTATGGATTTGATCCAACTCTCTGCTATAAGAGGATCGGTAGTACCACAAAATTCCTGAGGTCTCTGTCTTCTAAACCTCTCCTGTGGATCTTCACGACTAACTATTCTTCCTGAGGTTTGACCATTCTCAATATTGTTTTGGTTAACTAAGCGCTCTAACAGCTGAGCCATGGTATTGAGGACGGGGTTCATTCCATCAGACTCACTATCTGCTTTTGTAAAACTTCTTCTTCCTCTACCTCTTCTTGATATATCTGTAAGGGTAGCCCAAATCCACCACAATTCTATATGAGAGATTACTTTATGCTAAAACATGAATTTAAAACTCACAGATTTAGAAGCGGTTGGAGAGAGCTGCTTAGACTGGAAGTGTGTTTATCTCAAGGACCATGCTCTGATACAAACTGTAACGACCGGACTTTTCTCAAAAGAAATTTAGAAATTTAGGGTTCGAATTGAAAGGCCCAAAAATTTAAATATTAATAAACATAAAAGTCGTTACTAAAATTCTGGACTAAATTGCGAATAAACACAATTCATTGCTGCTGAAATGCGGAACAAGGAAACATTGGCGTGAGTGGAAGTAGAAATAAAATCTGATAAACACTTTTCATAACAAGTGAAGGAAATCAGCTGGAAGGGTATACAAACATTGAACTAAATCCTCTGCTGATAAAATAACCCACGCGGAACTGATATACCAGCTGATAGAAATACCAGTGAACTTACATATATCTTTACACCAAAAGTTCATACAGAATTCTACAAAAATAAGGAACTCGAAATCTGTTAACATACAAAACCATAACTAAAGTTCTGTACATCGAAATCAAAAGAAACAACGAAAGATGTCCACGATAAACAACACTGTCCAACCAGCCGCTCTCCATCCAGCTTCCTACTGCTCATTACCTGCACTCAATGAAAACTAGTGAGCCGAAGGCTCAACAGGTAAATCTGGAATAGCAAAATCATGCAATAGAAACTGATACTGGAATCTGGAAACTAAATACATAACTGAAATCTGAATACGCTTTGGAGTAAACAAGCGCAATATATAACTGGGAATTCTGATAGAAACTGAAAGCATAAAACATATCAAATTCTGAAAACATTTTCTTTAAACATTCTCTGGAGCTGTGATTAAAATCACACTTGCGCTCTTCTGAAATTATGACAACACTTTAAACATTTTTGTCCAATTCGTTTGATCAAACTCCTGATATCAGTCTCTAGCTCTATGGCTCATGGTGAAGGGATATACAGATCCGTCGACCTATACACCTAATCCTTCCTCTGTTGAAAGGGCACACGGTTCGTCAGCCGCGCACTCACCCTTCTTCTGGGGACCCTCTTTGTTGTCATAACTTAAAATATTTTCTAAAACATCGTTCTGCTCTTTATTTTCTTTCTAAAATCTGTTTTCTTTCTCTCTTGCACGAATTACTGGTTTTACTTTTGTCTAATGATGTTCTGGAACTGTAAAGGATTTCTCTGTAAAGCTTGCGAAGATGAAAACTGAATAAATTAGCTAGTTGAATCTGTTAGATAAGTCGAAAGATTCATTTGAATTGAAGTGTAAATGAGTAAGAAATCAAATTCTGAAATTTCGTTATCTGTTGAAGAAAACGAAGAATGAACAGTAACCAGCTGAAATGAACAGTACCAGTCGCAAGACTAATACCAGCTGAATGAATAGTACCAGTCGCAACGAAAAGAAAACCAGTCGCAAGACAGGAATCCAGTCGCAAGGTCTTTTAAACAAATGTAAAGTGAAAGGACGTCGTTAGTCGCATAAACCAGTCGCTACAACCAGTCGCTACAACCAGTCTCTACAACCAGACGCTACAACCAGTCGTTACAACCAGTCACTACAACCAGTCGCAATGAACTGTACTTAAAAACAATAAAGCAACTGCTGAAATATCAAAATGAATGCATCTGCTGGTGAACAGCGCATCTGCTGAATGTCACGAGACAACGCAACTGCTGAATTCTAACAGAGGAATACAGCTGCTGAATTAGTTCAATAGGAATGCACCCGCTAGTGTTAACAAATAAATACACCTGCTGGTTTTAGCAAAAGAAATACATCTGCTGAATTTTATGAAAGCAATGCATCTGCTGGTTTTCAAAAGAAAGAAGTGCAACTGCTGATTTTATACTTAGAATATTTTCGACAAAGCAATATCAGCAGTGGTATAAGAACCAGCTTTCAGACTTAACCAGGTGAATGACGATGGTTTTCCTTTACAAGAATCTACTGGATGAACATCACCAAACCATTTTCTAAAACATCTCTTTGGATCAAAATACAGTAAAACGCAACCTTCATAAAAACAGAGCATGAACTTTCTGGTTTCTGAAGAACAGCCGAAGCCATCTTCCTTTCTTTAAAATCTCATATAATCATGCAAACTGAATTGAATATATGCTTTCACTGAGTGAGCAAGAAACAGAGTTTACTTTCCTGAATTCTTGAACACAATCGCAGTAGAGATCCAGCCAAATACTAGCACTCCGATCGTCTCCTTCGAAAAACTTTAAAAGTCTTTTGTTTGGTTTCTTAAGAGAGAGAGCACCGCTTTGAAAGTAATTTGATTTGAAGATAATGATGCATGAAGCAGCTATGATTTGTAAATGCCTAAAGAAGAAACGCATTCAATTCAATATGTCGAAGCATAAAAGAAACGTGCTCTGTTTTAAAATAAAATGATGCACATGGAAACCGAACGATTTTAGTCAAAACAAAAAGGATTCGATCGACTTGCTATACTTGGCTAAACAGCTGGTGCAATCGCATTCTAACATCTGAAATTTAGCTCTTAAATGATAAAAAGCTAAACAATATATATCTGAATTCTGAAACTCGATAGAAACAGAGTTAAATAGAATAGTATTGTAATCCCTCAATCTCAAATCTTTCTAGTGTGGCCTCTAAAATATCTGGGCATTACACAGTTGGTCGTGGTTAGCGTACAGTACGGTCCTTTTTACACATATATCCCGATCAGATCAACGACCATTGGTAAATCGAGAGTCGCTATAGATCCGATAGCTATGCATACATCTTGGAGATCGAATAGTGACATCGCGATTGTAACTAGGTAAACCCATTTACCTAAAACACATCCAGTACTCTGGACAGAGATTTATACACTATTATCCTCTCAGATAGCATAGGATATCCACGCATGAAAGCGAGCAGTGAATCCTCGACAACGAAGCATCGACTCCTACATGCGTCGGGACCTCACCCAATCCCGCCGCCTAATGACCCCAAGTGAGTCTGCAAACGGGTCAAAGTGAGGCGCCTATCATGTAGAATCTCAATGGCGTTTCGAGTAGTGAGGACTAATCAGTACAACCAAGACCTCGGACTTATCCACTCGACAAATGGTAACCAATTGGAAAGTCCGAACGGATGTAGTTCGATAGATCACCAGGTCACTATCCATCTGCATGCTCAGAACATCACAATGTTCCCTACCATTGAAACATTGTACTTCGCATCGCAGATGCTAGTCTCAAGCTCGGGTGGCCTTATCCTCATTTTGACGGCCCAATCGACTAGGAACGAATTCATAATGCACAGTGACTATTAGATGTGTTTCATGATAGCCATCATATACACTATCACATCTAACATACACTATGGTGCATTCTAGGTCTTTATCCAACGCAATTGTTAACATTATATAACATAATGAAAATAAAGAATCCCATATTCAAATGCGAATTTCATAAATAAAGATTGTCATATACAAGAGTCTATAAAACCCACACGCCACAAGTTGGCTAGTTGGGCATCTACTCTAACATGCTTCTAACAGGTTCCTCTTCAAGCGCTACTACTGAATAGCGAAACAACGACGCATCACTCACTTGCTACAGTACCGCTGACTTGCGTTGACTTCTGAAATGCTCTACGCCTGATTCCTTGCGTTAGCGCGACGTCTGATTTTCACGAAACGACAGCGTATCACTCCTGCGCCATCAACAACTGATCAGACTTCACCTGCTGACGCTACAGTAGAACACTGACGCTTGAATTGCGCTACTGCTGAAAACCAACAGCTGAATTCTCGCACAACTCACTACTATGCAACTCTAAACCAAATCTGAACACACAGAATTCACAATTCCGTGACAAATCTTAATCCAAAAGCTGATTAGCCATTAAATCATACTTAACAGATTTATAGTTCTCACATCTAAAACATACCTCCATGTCTCATTCTCTCACCCTTGACCTGCTGGCAGTTCAAACATCTAGACACAAATTCTGAAATATCGTTATTCATGCCTTCGAACCAATAGCAAGATTTCAAGGCATAATACATCTTTCTCACACTAGGATGAACACTGTGGCGATACGGTGGGCTTCCCTCAAAATTTCCTCTTTCAGGTCAACCAGATTGGGAACCACAAATCTCCCTGGAATCTCAAACACCCATCAGAAGCGACGATAAAATCATCTGTCTGGCTTGCTCGTGACTTCAATCTCAACTCATGAATATACGGGTCAGTTGTTTGAGTTGTTTTAATGTCTGAGGAAATATGCGGTTCAAGCTGAATTAAATAAACTACGAAGTAGTCGTCACCTAGTTAAAATGCCAACTAGCAGTATCTAAGTGCTCTTGCACCTTTGTGATACTCAGAGATGCTATCATCAAAATCTGAGCTTTTCTACTAAGGGCATCTACGACAAGATTCACCCCTCCTGGATGATATTGCATCTCACAATCGAAGTGCTTGAGTAACTCCATCCACCGATGTTGCCTCATATTAAAATCAAACTGAGTAAAGAGATACTGAAAGATTTTGTGGTGTACAGCACAAACTGTTCACCATATAGGTAGTGGCTCCAAATCATCAACACAAACACGATGGCCACCAACTCTAAGTCATGAATGGGATAGCGAGTCTCATGAGGTTTCAAATGTAGATACGCATAAGCAATTACTCGCCCATTCTGCATCAAAACCAACCCAGTCCACTAAGCGAAACATTAGAACATACCACAAAACCAGAAGGCAATTCAAACTGGTGTAGTAGTCAACTTCTCTTTCAACAACAGGAAACTGGATTCACACTCCTCAGTCCACACAGATCTCCTATTTTTTTGAGTCAACTGCGTCATTGGCCTGGCTATCCTAGAAAATCCATCAATAAAACACCAGTAATAGCCAGCCAACCTCAAGGCCTACGGATCTCAGAAAAATTTCTTGGTTGTTCCCATTTCACAATTGCTTCCACTATAATGGGATCAACTCAGATACCCTGAGACAAAATGACATTACCCAAAAAGACAACTCAGTTCAGCAAAAACTCACACTTGGAAAACTTAGCATACAGTTGAGACCTGGATTTTTATTAGAGATTTCTGGTGGTTTGGGATCTCTGTTTGTATGTTTGGTTTGAATTTTCGGTTCTGAATTAGCATTTGGGTCATTTCTGGGAGTTTTCGTGTTTTTGAATTTGAAAGCTGGTTGCATAGTGAAACACGGTCGTATTGGAGAGATCTGGTAGCGTTTGTAAAAATCAGCAGTTGCCTTAGCGTGATTTGTATCACGTTGGATACGATGTCGTTTGAATAAGTTGGAGCGACGTCATTTTAGTGTGGCGTTAGTGTGAGATCTGGTCGCGTGTGTATGTTGGTTGTCCAGTTGAGGCAGATTTCAACACGGGTCAACATCACTGTAGCGCGAGGAGGAAACGTCGTCGTATTGGCTAGTGCTAAGGAACCAGTCGATGCGCATATTTGATTTCCAGATGTCAACGTTCCTGTAGCTCGCGTCTGGTTTTCCTGTAGCTTGCGGCTGGTATTGCGCGAGAGGACCAGATTTGATGACGTGGCAATGCGACGTCGTTTTAATTAGTTGCAACGCTGCGTTTTGTATGTTGCAGCTGGTTGCAGCTTTTGTATTTTGAACCAGCATCTGGCTGTCCAGCTGTGAGAGATTTGTTCGCTATTGTAGCTTGCAGCTGGTAGTGGTTACTGTAGCTAGCGGCTGGATGGCGTAGGCTATGCGTCGTCGTTTTGTTTAGCGTGGTTTGAGATTTCAGCAGCTGGTTTCTTTGCTATCTGCTGGTTGTTGTGCCTACTGGTTTTTGTCGGTGGATTTGTTTAGAACAGATTTCAGCAGCTACGGGATTTATATATAGGAAGACTTGGTCTTCGATTGAGATATCAGATCCCATACTTAGAATATTTTCCCCGACATTCGTTCTTCGTGTTTCAAACCCTAGAGCACTGTTCACCGTTGATTTTATCCGGTGGTTCTCGTCGTTTCCGACCGTCGTTTTGGACAATTGAGGTAGCGTTGGACTCCTCTTGCGAAGCTCTATCATTCCATACCA